>JACDJE010000039.1:472733-513525 GCA_016647715.1 Pavo muticus | reverse complement strand
GGGGGGGAATTATTCTGTGTTATATCATCTTCTGAAGAAAGCAAATTTGCTCTTAGCATGAAGAAAAATCTGTCTGATGAAGAGGTCAGTGTCCTTCCACAGAGCTTACACCTGTCCTCATCTGCTGCTCACAGAATCACAGAATTGCAGGGGTTGGAAGGGACCTCAAGAGATCATCAAGTCCAATCCCCCCTGCTACAGCAAGTTCCCTACAATAGGTCACACAGGTAGGTGTTCAGACTTGTCCTGAATATCTCCAGAGAAGGAGAATCCACAGCCTCTCTGGGCAAACTGTTCCAGCGCTTTATCACCCTTAAGTTTCTCCACATGTTACTATGGAACTTCCTATGTTCAAGTTTCAGGCCATTACTCTTTGTCCTACTGCTATGCACCACGGAGAAGAGCCAGGCCTCAACCATTTGCCTCCCATCACCTTTCAGATATTCATAAGCATTCATCAGATTCCCCCTAGTCTTCTTTTCCCCAGGCTGAACAGACCCCGATTACTCAGCCTTTTCTCATATGGGAGATGCTCCTTTTATCTTGTGGCTTTCCACTGGACTCCTTGTAGGTGATCCCTGTCTGTTTTGAACAGTGGAGCTCAGAACTGTATGCAGTATTCTAAATGTAGTCTCACCAGGGCAGAGTAGAGGGGGAGAATCACCTCCCTCAACCTGCTGGCCACGATAATACCATCTAAACACAAACACAGATGCTGCCATTTTAGCTCATTATTTGTTACTAGACCTTTCTAAACTAATCTTAGAACAATCTTGGAAGCAAAGGTTGGCATGATTCCTTGTCATTTTCTTTATTCTAAGGAAGACCTATTAATAGAAAATCCCAGCCTGTGCTGAGAATTACACTATGGTAACTACAGCAAAGAATAAAAAGTCATTTAAATTACATTTTTCTGCAGTTTGTAATATTTCTTTCAGAAAGACAGCGCAAATGTAGTTTGCCTGTACCAGAGAGCTTACCTAATTATGATCTTGTTTCAAATTGTGAACATCTGCAAGCACACACAGTTGAGTGTGTCAAGTGGCTGACTGACAGACACAAGATGTGGCAGATGTGAAACACTCATGGGCTGGCATAGAAAGAAGCAGCAGAGACTCTTACTTTATCTGTGAGCCAAAAGGGCTCAAGCAGCACAGCGCTGTGCCTGCAGCTGGCCACTCACAGCTGGATGGAGTCCATTAATGCTCACCTGTTTGTGCTCCACCTGAGATTAGAGAAGATGGAAGAAGATCCAGACCACTGCACAAGCCACCAGGAAGGCCTCCTGAGAACTAATGTATTCAGTAACAGTTCAGCTGTATTCGTGTCAAATGCGCTCAAGTTGCAACAGGTGGGGAAAATTATTTCTATCTAATAAACATAGAAAGAGAGAGACTATTTTACAAGGAAAGGATAAAAGGTTGTATTTAACACTTCAAAACAGCCAGGGAGATGTAACTGCATTAGAGAAGCAGATGTATGAAAGAAGAAAAACAGGAAGGGTTAAAAATCTTTCAGCTAATTATATATTCTAATACACATTCTCACTCTATTGACCCCTCTCTAGAGATATAATTAATTCACATGAAGTGAAACATAGCAGGGTAACTTGAGAAAAGCTATTTCAGATCAGACCAAAGGTTTATATATTGCAACAGCCAGCCTCCAGCAGCAGGCAGTAACAGCCTTCTCAAAAAGACAGGAAGAACCAAGGAATCATAAACTACTTCTGTGGAATTCTCTCTCACCTCAAAATAACTGCAACTCAGACTTTCAGATATAGAAATGTCTTTTGTATTTTACAACGCTCAGTGATTCCTTCTTTCCTATGTGTGTGCAGTTGTTCTTTTAACCATGCGTGTTCAGGATGTAGTCACACCATAAATTTCAGCAGTGATATTGTAGCATTTTCTCTTATCTCCTAGTGATTTATAATATTCTATTTTTTCTACTGCTGTTGAGCTGTTTTTGTTCTAGAACTATCATACATCAAGATCTCATTCTAGAGTATAACAATAAATTCAGAGCCCATTATTTTGTAATTGCTTTTTACTACAGTTGTTTTGTACATATAAATCTATTCAGTGCTTCCTTTTTCACGTATTTATCTCTGTATGTGTAACGCCATAACGCCATGGAAAGCGCAGCAAGCGCAGCAATGATAACAAAGCAGCAAGGTCCTATGCTGTAGCAAGTGAAGACTTGTTCAAATGCAACAGTCATACGCACAGAAATGAAAGAAAGAATCTTCTTACCTTCAGAAGGACTCAGGTAGGCAGGGATCTCCAGCAAGATACCCTTGCCTCCACTACCAATTCTTAAATGAGGTCTGGGAAGGGATGGATCCTGGTTCCATCCATTCCGATTGGACCAACTCCCCTCGTTTGGCTCTGCCTTCCTACCAGGTGCTCAATCACTGCTTCAAGCCAAGATTTAGCATTTCCACTGCAGCATTTTAACCAACTCCTTTAAAAAATTCTAGTTATATCTACAATGCACGATTGTTTTGAAATAATATCATTTCCCTAATAAAAAAAACCACACCACCACAACTGAACAAGACTCAAACAAGACACAGGTTCACATCCCAAAAGCATTAAGCTTTTTGTTATGGTATAAACAAAAGCAAATTTAATTGCTCAGTTACCTAGCCATGTACTGCAAAAAATAAAGTCTCTGCTTTCATTTAATCCAATAGATTAAAACAGGATATTAAAGATTGTTCTTCTCCTACCGTGCATATATGACATCACAGAAGTATGCTGCACCCTATTTAAAAGTCATTATTGTGGCTTTGCATATGACATGATGATGATTTTTAGCTCCAGCATCAGCTTTCATCTTAACTTCAAAAGAAAAAAAAAAGTAAAAAAGAAGGAAGAAAATTTATCCTTTTGTACTGACTATTTTGTATTTTTAGCCTTAGGAATGGTTTTGCTGAATTTTATACTACTGAGCAAATTTATTTTGATTTACATTAATTTTTAACATCCATGGGCTTCCAACACTAGAAGGTATCCAGCCACGTTTTCTTCTCCTATGTTAAATAAATCACAGGTGCTTGCAAGTTCAACAACATTTAGCTTCAGAAGCTCTGCAAAGATCTTGCCATTGAATATCCATAGAAAAAAGCTGTGAAACGTCAATTAGCAATCTTTCTGGAACCAACAACATCCATTTCTGTCTTCCACTGTTACGGAGCAACACTTAAAACAATTTCTCACCGGAAAGGGAACTGAATCATTACCCGCTGCTCAGGCTGAAAATGAGACCTTTCCTTGCCAGACTTCACAGTCTACAGTCCCTCATCACATAGCTGCATTACCCCACTCCATCAATTATCTCAACTGTGGCTGCATCAGAGGTGTCAGAGGAGTGGATTTACCTCTTGATTCAATCTCAGTTCTCACAAAGTTTCCCCTAGAGGAGGTTATTCACTAGGTTATCTATCAAAATTATAACATTTATATGTTATTAAAATTTATCATCTCAATTGTGTTAAACATAACATGCTTTTAAAATGTCAAACAAGATTATTATTTTCATAGCTACAAAGAATTAACTCTATTGAAAACTATGTTCATAAATAGTATCAGCTTTGCACCTAAAAGACTCTAGGGAAAATTATAAATCCATATAAATTTCTGACAAAACTTTTACCAATTCTGTGGAGTCAAGATCCCACTTTTGGTAGAATAAAAGCAATGGAATTCAGACACTTTTAGTAGCATTGTTATACTGTAAAGAAATCGTAGGGCTTTTTTTCTCCTCAGATTTAAAAATAACTACTACTTCAATCAGATATTTATGGAAATGTGAAACTGAAGAATTGTAGTGGGAAAAACAAACAACTTAGCAGAGAAAGAAAAGCAAGTTTATCACTTCCGATGAATACAGTAAGAGTAGAGTAGTTAAGCTGGAAAGCACCTACCAGGATCAAGTCCAACTGCCTGACCACTTCAGGGCTAACCAAAAGTCAAAGCAAACCACTGAGGGCATTACCCAAATGCCTCTTGAGCACTGAACAGGCATGGAGTATCAAGAGAAATAGTGCGTAAAGATGCATCAAGAGAAATTCTGTAAGAAGGTGGGTACAGACCTGAAAGCTTATAAAACAGCTGAGGGTGTCTGCGAAGTTCAGATACACTTGATTACAACAGTCATACAGAGTCCAGACTTGCCTGGATTTTGCCATGCAGCTGTCCCACATAAAGAACGTCAGGAACTACTGTTAATTTTTTTGTAAAAAAAATAAAAAAGCACTAACACTGACAGGGTCATTTTCTAAAGGGATTTAATGAGATTTTATTTGAAACAATCATTGTTCCATGTAGAAGCAACATTAGCTGTTCACATGGAAATGCAACCCCTGAATCAAGAAGCTGAGAGAGTAGGAAGCTGCATGCTTGCCTACTCACCGGCCACTGGCCACTCTCACAGCTTAGACATCCAGTTTGGGGCCTAATGTGGCAGATTCCTACATAACTGCTCTCCTTCACTAGCATCTGTCCATCCACAACCCCTGTCACAACCACAAGTTAGTAACTTGTTATCCTTCCAGCAGAAAGCTTGGGCTTTTTCACTTTAATCTCTTCCAAGAGTGCAGCATTTAGGTTAAATAAGTGGAGAGGGTCTTTAGAAGACAGGAGAATATTTGAACTTATATAACAACTATTAATATTGGCACCTCATGAAGGATCATGGTATCAATATACTAAGTCAATTATAAACACAAAAAAAGCAAGTTACTCTGACAAGAACAGTAGGGTATAAAAGTAAATGCCAGTATTTTCCAGATGAATTCACAAACCAGCCATGTCTCCTTTTGCAATCTCTATCAGAAAACCTCTAAATTAGCGTGTTCTTATCTCCCATCTTCCCTGATGATTCAAACTGAAAATATTTGACATATCTGCTGAAACACGTCCCTAATATTTATTTTCTTAGTGACATCTTAAAAAAAATTCTAACTGAGAAATCATTATCTCTTGCAATAAACAAAAACTAAAATCATTTGGTCACGTATCCTACAGTCAAAGTATTTTGGTATATGAAAAATGTACTTGTGTTTTTCATGTCAACTCAAATTCCTTAAATAACAAAACATTATATTTTAATTAACTATGTTTTCACACAATCAATTTTAATAATTTTATATTAAGTAGATACTACTTAGATACATTTAATACATGTTACTATTGAATAAAAAGCTGTTTTGACATTAATGTTGCATCAGCAATGCATACAGATACATTTGTATTCCTTGATTATATTCTAAATGTTATTTAGAATATGAATATGTGATTATATTCTAAATGAATCCTAAATTCTAATTTACAGATATTGCATGATGCACATCTTTGCAAAACAGATGTTTAAATTAACACTCCAGAGAGAACCACAAATATTTCCAGGCTGAACCATCAGAGAAGATGAGAAAAAAGAACAAGCCAATTTACCATTTCTTGTGGCTCATCAGTGGCAATGCTATATGAGTGGCAAATCCATCCGGTAGAATACACCCATCTTCTATAGTTTAACTAAATACTGTGTAGTACTGTGTATTTATTAAGCACTAGAGAAAATCTTGGTTATAGATTTTTTTTTTAAAAAAGACTGACAGTCATTATCAAAGAATGTTATTAGGTTACATATAAGGAAAAAATCTTTTATAGTGAGGGTGGTGAGTCACTGGATCAGTTTGCCCAGTGTTGTCGTTGATTTTCCATCCCTAGGGACTTTCAGGGCAAGGCTGGATCAGGCCCTGAGCAACCTGATCTCGCTGTGGTGTCACTGCTCATTGCAGGGGAGTTGGACTAGATGGTCTTCAGAGGTTCCTTCCAACTCTGAGGATTCTATGATTCTATGCTGCAGTTCTGTGATGAATAATCAATAATTACTCTCTGGACACACACAGAAAGAAAGAACAGGCATTCCAGTCTGGGCAGCATTTAAAAACAATTTTCTATCAAAGTCAAATGTGATATCCAGCACTAGCAGAATAAGGATATGCACAGTATTTACATAAATTGCAAGAGGAAGTTCTCAGAATATTCAGTCAGCAGTTTGGGAAGTTCAAAATTCCAAAAGAAAAGTAATAAAATACAAGGAAAAAACCTTTGTAGCTACCTATTGCTAATTTTATTAGCTTTGATATTATATTTGTTTATGTTGTTTGGTGCTTTGAAGTTGTAATGCACCGAGGCTGACAGGCGAATACTTAAAATTATCATTCACTTGCTAATGTTTCTCCAGTGAAAAACAGCTGACTGCAACAAATACTGGAGCATCAAATATACTAGAGATACTCTGAATAACTCTCACATATAACTTATATCCTGCTAATATTTCTTGGATATTATTTTCTTCATCAAGAATTTGTATCATCCATTTACTTGCTCATTAGGCAGATGTTTCCTCCTGAGACATAAAGAGAGGCACCGAGTCAAGAGAAGGAGTGCAGAAAAATTCCAAGGAACAGCAGTGAAAACAGCGAGAAAAGCTAGCAACAGTTCAGAGAGGAGGCAAGGAATGGGGCTGTGTCTTGCCTGAGAAAACTTAACAGAACTGCTGAATAGAAAGGTTGTGTGCTAGTCCCTGTACACTTAAGAATTTTGAAAGAGAAAGCTGGGGCAAATGGAACACCATCTTGATCTGTAATACAGAAGATAGTCAATATGTTGGCTAGGCCAGGAACACCTGCTTATTATCTGTGACAGTACAGATTTCTGCTCGTCTCTCACAAGTGAATGCAAAACAGAGAGTGTACAACTCTATCCATGTACTTATCTAAACGGTATAGCAAATATCAGATGTACTTTAAACCACTGAGGATGCTCTTCCTATAATATTGGACACTTTGACCCTGCCCACTGCAGGAGGGTTGAAACTAGATGATCTCTGAGGTCCTGTTCAACCCAGGCCATTCTATGATTCTATAAGACACCCTTCAGAAGAAGGAGCAATGGTGTATGTACTCTTTTACATATGGAAATGAAAAGTCTGGGTGGTTTGTTTTTTTTTTTAGTTTTTAATATTGAATTTCTTCATACACTTTTGTGAATACAGAACCTTCTCAGCAGATTTACTCAGTATCTGCAAACTTAAGCAGCTAAACTGAAAAAGTACTGTAGGAATCTGCAACTTCTAAGTAAGACAGGATCACGCACTCTTTGCTTGAAAGGCAACACTGATAATTTAACAGGACGTTTCTGTGAGAATGGATTAAATTATGCACTTGGCATAACACAGTTATGACAGGAAAATATTTTTCATCTAACTGATCCAACTCTGGAAAAGTTTTGGCAGTCAGAGCAAACTTGCAAATGAAATTATAAAAGAAGCCTCATCCTCGCTTAGAATGTCTCCTGATTCTGGCCTACCTAGTAAGAACACTGCTCTCTCCCCTTCTTTATATGCGTGTTTGAAGTAAATTACAAGAACAAAAGGTTCTCAGAATGGCCTGGTTAGGCTTTCAGTCCAAGTTCACTCTCATTGCAATTTGAGTCCTATGAAGTTTTACATAGGTTGTTAAGAAACATTTTTAGCAGTAAGCAAAATTTATGACCCTCATGGTACTTAACATTTATCTTCCCTACAACAAATTCTTTCTTCTCAAAAGCATGCTTTCAGCTCTGTCTCATCTCTTAAATATTTTGCCTACAACAAATCAGAACACTTTATCCTTTAAAGTGTATGATTGTGGTCATTTTTTCAGGAAAAAAAAAAAAAGAAGAATGTTAGGGGGGATGGAGAAAATGTTAGTGTATACTAATTTTGAAAACTTACTTGCACAAGGTTTTATTTATGTTAAAATCTCTACAAACTCACACATAACTCAGCTACATATTTAGCAGTTTAAGCCTCTCCTTTTATTTTCTTAAGTTCTGGCCATCAGCTTTAACCACGCGGTCCTAGTACCTGCAAGTTTTCATTATAGTTTTAGTGAACTGTTCTCGTAGATACTGCTCAAAGTACAAAGCATTAAAGAAAACTGCTGCAGTAGCTCACTTTGTTCATCCACCCTTCGCAACGTACCAAAACTTTTAATGGCAAGTTTTCTTGGAGCACTTAAATCCTTAAATTACATCCTTTTCTTTCCAAATCGTACCTAAATGAATTCAGTGAGTACTTGACTTACAACTTCACTGACAGTTCTCATTTCAGCATCATTCCTACTGCACGGTTTTCCTCTGTGGGCTTTCCATACTAAATAAGTGCTTTTCTACAAGAGACCTACTGGGCATGAGTCAACTGAATATTTATGAAATATGGGTTTATTACGCAGTGAAACAAGAATCTAGCTTGTCTGAAAGCCAAGACACTTTACTTCCAGACTCTTAAGAGAAATAGGAAGAATAAAACAGAATACTATTAATTCCTTTGAATGTCATTAGAATTTTTGAAGAAAACGAGTAAAAGAATCCTCAGAAAAATTGCAATATCACTTAAATATTACTTAAAGAGCATTTTTTTTTCCATTGTTCTATGCTTGTGCCTCAGATACATTCGTACTCATGCATTCACACTGCTTTAGAAAAGCATCTGCTTAATTACATTTGTGCAAGCAATGAAGGCTACAACACCCCGAATAAAGAAACAATTTCAATTTGCATGCAATATAGAAGATATCAAATCGAAGTTATTCCTATCTTGCACATTATTGTTTAACCTCCATTTATCCTTATATTTCAAAAAGTTGAGAATAACCTTAGAAAAAATAATTTTAATAGATCTTCATCACTGAAAGTCTATCAGAAATAGTTTTTCCTCATGCAACACCTATCAAAAATTAGTTTTCACTTCACAATTTGAAATTAAACAAACATTCACATCATTCAGTTATGTACCTTACTAAGTTTTTCCATGTCTTCATAGTATCCTGCTGCCTTTTTCTGCTCTTTGGTCACCTCTGAAACAAGTCTTATGATAGTTTCTCTACTAGCCTTGGATTCCATTTCTTGGCCGTTGATATCTTCTTGAAGAGCAGCAAGCGGAGCTTTTAGTGCCAGATTTTCTTTATATATTTCACAAGCCTAGAGAGAGAATTCAAAAATTGGTAACTGTTCAAGCATTTAACAATGACGTTTATTCATCACACTATACAGCTCCTGATCATCCCAATATGGACATTGTGTTTCCAAGGCCCCTGTGTCAGATTTATAAATGCACTGTTCTACTATTCCTTTGTAAAAGAGCAGAAAAACAATTGAGACCCAGATTTCCACAGAAATATTTGTGAGACCCATATTTTCCAACAGAAACCCACATCTTAGTGTAATGTGGTTCAGCTTTACTCCCACATAATTTGTATGAGCTAATAAAAGGCGGAGAGCTACTGACATGAGTATCTGCACTTGACGTGGAGCAGGTCAGAACATGAAAACAGATCGTATAACCATCTTCATGTGAAAAGCAGACTGTTTTGATTTGGCTTGTTAAGATTTACGCCTCTCATTTGGAACAGAAAACTGAAAGCTGTATTTTAGACATGAAACATTTCAGGCAAAGGGAGATTTGAGTTACAACAGCTATTTCTTGAGCATATTCAAGGGCCGGGCCAAATACCTGGTGGGCTGCAGTGCTGAACAACTGGCACCTTGGAGAAAAGAGTAGTTCCAGTAAGATTCTGAGGCTATTTTGGTACATTATGCCATTTCCAAGAAGTGGAGTGGATGAGTGTGGGCACTTCACTGAGTGCATATGGAAAAAAACGTACTTTGACCGGTAGCTAAGTTTTCCTAACGCGCTGTAAAATAGATTTCACAACTAGATCTATTAGTACATTGTCAGGGGGGAAAAAAAAGTCAATATATACTTAAAAATCTCTGGTTATTTGACTAATTTAAAGCATGCAAGAGATATAACAAATATCTTTGCCTCTGGTGACAACTAGGCAAGTTTCGTTACAGTTACTAGTAGAGTATGCTTGTAATATTATGAGGGCAAGGACTGTAGACATTGAGACACATATTTAGATATTCTTAATTCATTAAGTGATCCTTATAGCCAGAACACTTACAATATGAATCTAATGAAAGAGAAATTCTCAAAATACTTAGTGTGCTTCCAAGTGAAGAAAAATAGGGGGAGGGAAGACTAGACAGAACATAGGAGAAATTAATAAAACTAAGATAAATTGCCCTTCAACAGCATCTAGAAAAGTTGAAAGAGTACATAAATAATTTTCCTAAATGGAAACTTTGTTTTCAGAACTTCAGAAATATTCTCAAAAGAAATAATATAGTTTTATGCTCACATTTCAAAACACCATATAG
The DNA here is from genome assembly GCA_016647715.1 of Pavo muticus. Classification (NCBI taxonomy): domain Eukaryota; kingdom Metazoa; phylum Chordata; class Aves; order Galliformes; family Phasianidae; genus Pavo; species Pavo muticus. The sequence goes on along the minus strand of JACDJE010000039.1, from coordinate 503,248 downwards.
TGATTTACACCATTAAAGGGTACAATTAAGGTTGTCTTAGCAAGTACCATTTCAGATGTTTCTTCTTAGTGGTGTGACAGCTTGAGATTAGTGTTCAAAATAAGCAGTAGAATTTACATGTCACCTAGTGATTTCCATTGTTAATGTTTTCACAAGAGCTTTCAACCATATATTTAGTCAAGGTTGTACTTAGGAACTACAGGCTGATGAAATATTTTACAGATAAGACCAAACTGAGTTCACTGAAGTCAATTAGTGTTCAGCACCTTTGAAAATCAGGCCAATATGAAAAACTTGTCTTAAGTGACAGCACATTAACACAAAAATTTCCATCTTCATCACTTCCTTTATTTCTTTGATAACCAAATATTCCTCTATTAGTTCTCTATGATGGATGAATTCTCTTTCTTTGTCAAGCCATTTTTTTAATTAAGCTAATTTAGTTACTCCTGTATATATTCCCAAAACACAGTAAAAGGTTTTAGTAAATCTTGTCCGTATGTACGACAAAAACTCTTGTCTACACATAATCACCTTTGACATTAAATGTTCCTGTGGTTTCTCTTTTTCTTTGATGTCTGTGTCCAAGAATTCGGAAAGCTGCGTGAGGAGCTCTTCATACTTTCTGCTCATCTTGTAGGATTCTGTCTTGCTTTCTTCACACTCATTCAAATATTTACTAGCCAAACAAAAAAAAGAAAATCAGGATAAATGTTCTCTGTAACAGTATTTTAGGCAAACATATCCCAAGATGATTTCTGGCTTCTGTACAGAGCAAAACGAACTCTGAAAATTACATGTTACATAATTCTCTTTATATATATTTATATAACTTTAGTTAGTTGACTTATGTGTGAACACTTCTTATCATTGTCTTTGATTAGCCCTTTAAAGCATCTTTTACAGCTGCATTCTCAGTACAGGATTTCATAAAACACATGAACCAGATAGTATCAATGAACAGAACCCTCACAATACTAGAAATGGAGGTTGCATGTAAAAGCTTAGAAAAACTAAGGGGAAGAGATCAATCAAATTATAGTAAAAATATGTTAAAAGCACTTCACATCCCCCTCTAATGAAACTGACTGTGCTGTTCAAAAAAATGGGGGAAGCATAGGACATCCAGAGTACTTCTGAAGGGAAGTTCACTGGCAAAAGCAGAGACTGCCTTGCTGTACATAGAGAATTCTGCAGTGTAATATTGCCCACAAGTACACGGAAAATAGGAAGTAAAGAGGGGGAAAAAAATGCAGGCTGGATACAGGCTAGAGATCCATTAAAGAAGGGAAATATAAAGGGATTACTACAAAACTATGCCAAAAAGGCAGTTATTTGTCATCAGTTTCATCTCTTTCAAAAGATGCCTACCATTTGGATAGACATCCCACAAGAAACGCCTATCAGTCCTACTGCTAAAGGTAGCATCATCAACAGCAGGTACCTATTTGTAAGTGTTACCTGCAAGAAGAAACAGCCCACAAAGTGGTATAAATTTGTTTATACTCTTCCTATTGCCAGAGATGAGGACCAGCTTGGAAAACATGCATTGCCATAGACAGCACAGACAACAAATGTAGGTCTGCATCTTGCACAAGATGCTGTTAACACTGAGCATTACCCCTGTAAAACTAGAAAGACAATAACTAACATAAATAATCCCCCCCTAAAAAAGCTCAAAATGACAATTTATGTAGTCCAAATATCAACTCCTGTACCACTCTTATTAGAAGGAGGAACAGTTTATACACCTGGGACATCAGTCTCAGTATACCTCCCAACAGATCCTGCAGGAAAGAGCTACTATCAAGCTGTCCACAGCACTTGCTAATCCCAAATAGCATTCAGAGATCACGCCATACAACACAGAAATGACACTGACAACTTCCAGTTCAGACTCTCCAATTACACCCGAGAGAGAGATAATCAGTGGTAAAAGTACACTCAGTGCAATAGACAAATCTAACAAGTTTCCAAATGAGAAACAAGGTGCTTTCTACAGCAAGGTCTTCACAGAGACTTGCAAACTGGAATAAAGCGACATATGATATATCACCAAACAGCTGACTAAAGCAACTGTTCTACTGAACCTTTTGAACACCTGTTTATGAGAGCACTTGCACTAAGTTTTCAAGGTGGACACGTCAGCCATTTCTGGGTTCATCCTCCTACATTTCTGATTTCTTCCTCTCTAGAAAGAAACAGGCACAAACTATCACTCCATAATCAAAAAATAGTATGAGACACCTAAAGAAAATGCATGGTAGATGCAAACATACATTACCTGGCTATAGATAGCTGTAAAACTTTGTATTGGAGCCTTAGGAGGGAAATCAGCTGTTGACAATTGCTGTCAATGTTTCTCGTAAAAATCTGCACCAGCTGAGGTGACTCACAGTTTCGTAGCTGCTATGACAGCGTTATTGCAGCAACGCAGCACCTAGCACCTCACTGCCATGATAGCCACTGTTTGATCTCCATAAATGTTCCATGAGCATTGACGAATGCCAATGGCTGCCACTTTTTCCACATGGAGTAACTCAGTGACACACCTTCGCTTCATACACACTTCCATGTCAGACGCCATTTTGTCAGACTGCCCCTCTGCTGCCATCTGTTGCACAGCAGCAAAACGTAACAGAATGTTGTCAGGAAGGTTCAGCCTCTGCAGCTATACCACCAACATCCACCTCTAACTTCGTGAGCCAACATAATAAAACAGGAGGCGTTACTTTAAGAGCAGACCTCATATTAGAATATTGTAGTAGGCTGACTACCGACCATGCAAACTTTCTATGGCTCCATAAATCAAAGTACATCATCATCAAAACTATGACACTGCTTCTAAAAATAAGCAATCAGAAGTACAAAGCACATACTTGACAACTCTACAAATAACCTAATTATCTTCAGTACAGTCTCAGAGGTGACAGCACCTAGAAAATAGGCATTCAGGTAAAAAAAAAAAAAAAGAAGAAGAAGAAGAACACAGCTCTTTCACAGTTTTGTTAGCTCTTCAGAACTAATGAGCGTAGAGAAGGGGAGGGGAAAAAAAAAAGCTCTTCACAGTTCAGGCTCTAAAAATACCTTGGCAATAGACCTGTTGAGTAGAAAAGTTCCATTTTTAATAGAGAGTATGTACATCTTGGAAGCTGACGACAGAATTCATTAAACACAACTCTATCCCAAAGGTATAGAATACAAATGTGTATTTCATGTCTACTGGCTTGCTCTTCCCTTTTAGCTGTGGTTTCCAATTAAAATCTTGAATGTTTAATTATGAACAGCTATGTGTTAACCAAGGTGGTCAGAATAGGTAACTACAGTTACTAAGTCAGTACATTGACTGGTATTAAGTGACACATGTAACCATCAGTAAAGGATGAGAAAAAGCCTTGAAAGCATAGATTCACAATCAGTTTAATCCAACACATTTGTTCCTTCTGGAAAAGCAGACTCACTCTCCCCTTGACCCTTCCCTTTTGCCAGCAGTCTGGTGGTACACCAAGTTGTGCTAACTAGACCTGGGATTGGTAGAGACAGAAATTAAGCTTTCTATTTTGTTTATTTTTCTCTTGGAGTAGACCCCTGGGACAACCATGCAGCTACACAAATGGAAGTGCTGGCACAAGCGACACGGGCAAAAGAGAGCGGCCAGCTAGAAGACAGGACCACACTGGGAGAGATAGAACAGGTTTATGCTACACAAAACTACCCTATCACTGTAACAACAGGTTAATTTTGACGCATTTTGACAGATTTCTCCTAGTGAGGCAAACAAGAAAAAAACCCAACTGCTAAAAGAATCTTAACAACCATATTCTTAGAGATTGTGGTGTTTTCTAAACTGCTAGAATATGTTTTTTGGCTTTACTATCTCCTTGTTTATATTGGAATTACATCCGAATTTTGTGAACAAAGAAATAGCACTCTTCAGGAAGATCTTTTGGCAATTCAGCTGGTAACAGACAAGTGTACTGCACTGGATTTCTCTAGATACTAAAATAACTTAGTTATCCACTTCTAACTCATAAAGCCAAGAAGAGCTGTGCAAAATACTGATCTGGGAAACACAGACATCTGGTTAACTCTTTTCTAGCTCTTAACACAATGTCCAGAAAGCAGGAAGAAAGTCAAAGAAAGATAGCCTAATTAAAAGTTGAAGAAACATTAACATATTCCCTTCAAGGTACATATACCTAAATAGATATACCATACCCTGTTATGGTATAGGTAAGAATATACCATAATTTCATTACACTGTTCCTCACAGACAGCTTTATACAAAGGAAGAAATTCACTTGACACTGTTCCAGTTCCAGCTGTGACACAGATGGGAAAGAGACCAGAGCAGTGCAGCAGCACCACCACTCATCACTATGTGGCACATGCATTTGACCGATAACATCTGCAAAAGGCACCACACGACAAGGATAGGCCAGAGCACAAGGCTGTAGTTGCAGGTACTGTTCATCACAGCTGTGCTATGAAAGGCATAGAGTGCCCTTCTTCCTCAGTGCCACACTTGGAAACTCCTGAATGAGGAAACTATACCTATCGTTTCTGTTGCATCCAAACGGTCCTCTGTGCTCATTCTTTGTAAATACTGTGGTTTAACCAAGCTGACTCATTTGATCATTGCTTCTCCGTAGGACACAACTCTTAAAGTCCCATTTCAGGTCTAACAACTCAAACCAAGATATAAATTTCAATACCTTCCATCACACTCAAGTACAATTGCTTTGCAAAGCAACACAACAGAATTCAGATTTGAAATTAAGTCGGCCCACCACCTTATTTTCTGTTGACCATTGCAGCTTTTTGTCATCAAAAATTCTTATCTCATGTTAATCTTACTTAAGTCTGGCATTCTGCTCATGAAGTTTCTCCTTCAGCTCCCGGTTTTCCTTCAATGCTGCCTGAGCTGTCAGCTCAGCCTGTTTTTTAGAAGCCACAAGCACACTCAACTCTTCTTCTGTCTCCCGAACTCGGGTTTGCAAAGACAAGAGGAGAGATGCCTGTCTAGCATTGTTTTCCTTGTAGTTTTCAGCTTCAGACTTCAGCTCTTTAAAAGAGGTTTCTTTTGAGATCATTCTGGACCTGAGTTCAAGAAGCTATAAACAGAAACCAAAAAAACTCATTAAAAGGAAGAATAATTTTGCACAGGCTGAAAAATACAAACATTAAAATTTCAATAGCATGACAAGAAAAAAAACTTCTGGAATAAAAGATTCAGTCCTGTGAGAAAAGATTCTATCACTGTGAGACTAAGTGGAAGGAGGTAACTTTATTTGCATATCACTAGAAAATACAACAGAAGTAAAAAGTTGCTGTTATGTCATATCATACAATTTCTCACATTAATCTCTGCCTGTAAGATAGATCTGTTAACAAAATCAGTATTTAGATAATGCCCATATTTAGTTCTCCTGTAGAACCTTAAACCACCTCCCCTATGCATATGCAATACAGCGCAGCAATTAATACCACTATTCCCTTTTTTGCATGCTTCCTCCCTGCTCCCAGCTCTGGTGCACAATTCCACAATCTATAGCTGCAGAGAGCTGCAGTAACACTATCCTCTTTTACGAGGGTGGAGCCTTTTGATGACTTGCTGCATATCCAAATGCAAAGATAATTTTTGAGAGCTGTGCTCTAAGGCAACCTCTTCTCAGCTTAAGCAAATAGTTATTTTTTGGTTAGATAACTCAATGAAATGTAACTAGACTTGCACAGAAACAGCAAGACAGCCTTTTAAGGAGGAAGAGGGAGATCACAGCCAAACGTCAAGAATCCACGTCAAGAGTTCCAGAGATGATGCTGGATCTTCCCAGCAGTTTGTGGAGTTCATTCGTTTTTCTTTATCTTCCCTTCGCAATTTTTGTTAGAATACGAATTTCCATTGAACTATTTCTGCTACAAACTTCTCTAAAGGACTGAGCTTCTGGCAGATGCACCAGGCACATAAGATAGCAGCTCAATTGTTTTACTTTGTTAAATTTAACATAATTTACAGTGAAAATTCTGCCACAAGAGGTGCTAAGAATTGTTTCAGCTTTCCTGACAATTCCGGTTATAAGCAGTAAGATATCACATATAGCATTTAGCTTCTACTGTATAAGATTAGCATGCAAATAATTAAACCACATTAAATGCTCTTTCTGACATACAAGTTAAAATTTGTGGTAAAAATTTAAGGCAGTGAATATTTAAGATGTTTAGCTGCAATACAGGAGGTCAAAAAATTCATAGCTGTCCCAGAAGCTTCCAATGTGAGCAAAGCCAAGATGCTCAGAGTAAAATTCCAGCTGGTAAGGCAGCTGAACAGTTACTGCTTTTGGAGCTGGCATAAGCCAGCACTGATTTTGAGAAGAGCAGCTTTGTCCCTTCCCCATCTCATGGGCTTCACGTTGGAAATTCACTCTTTTCTTTGCACTATCAGGGACACTCACATGACAATGAGGTGAAATATATCAGGAAACCGATCCAACTGAAAAACAACCCAGAAGGAAAGGCTTCATCTTTCTGCTGGATCAGCTCCCCAAACCAGTGCACCATAACACAACACAGACATTTGTGCTAAAGCAAGGGATGGGGCAGTGTGGGGAAGGAAATGAGCAGCTGAAGGAACAATAGGATTGCTTTATTTGGCAGCTGGACCAAGTTATGGTAGCTTAAATGGTTCATAAACCTAGAATTTCTCTGTAGTTCAACTCCTCATTTGCAAAATGTGATATTTTTCACTCTATTGTCTCTGTGGTCAGTTCCAATAGTGGGGGGGGAAAAAAAAAAACAACAAGAATAACCCCATAACATGAATTTTAAGAGCATTCAGCATAACTGGGCTCTGACTTCAGCTGGGTCATGAAGGTTTTAAACAAGAGTATGAACAGCTACTTTCTTGCCTATCCTTTAGCCTTGCAAGAACAGAGCTGAAGGAGTCTATAAATCAGTCAGTCATGCTGGCAATAAAGTCATTCAAGATTTCCAGTAAAAAAAACTCTTTCTATGAGACCATGACATCCTGTATGAGTTCTCAAATGTGAAATGATCCTGGATAACTGTAGAGGATCTCTGGAGTAATTTCAGGACCAACTGGTCAAATTCAAGCTCAGCTGATGGACACTCACCCCTGTAGTTCTGACTGGACACTGTATTAATAATTCATTCTTCTATAGTATTGCATGCTCTTGTTGTTTCCCAGCTGGCTATGGAAAAATATATTTTATTTCATCTTTTTTAAGGCTCAGGTGCTACAAAAAGTTTGTAATAAAACAAAGAATTTTTGTACTTCCTGTAAACTTTCTATTCTCTGCAAAAATATACTACAGAAAATCTTCAGATACGGAGAAACATTTCGAGGTAGTTTTAAGTATACCTCTGAATGGGCACAGTCATACTTCACTGATAGTGCTGCTAGTTCACTCTGAGCAGTCTCCGCTGCAGCTCGATAGTGGTTCATCTGCTCTCTGGTGACAGGAGTATCCGAAAGAAAGTGATCACAAGACTCCTGAGAAGACAGTGTGAAAACAAATCCCTTAAACATTGCATTTTTAAACATTTTTGCTTCAGTGTTTTCTAAACGGTATAGAGTATATCAGCAAAGCCACTCACATGGTTGTTGCATGATTAATATTTAAATTCAAATAAAAGTACCCTTGGTCAGAGAAAGGCCTTTCTGTTATTTACACGAGCCAACTACACTCTAAAGATCCCTCTACTACAAACCTCTCTCATTCCTCCTTTGACCCATGCCAGCTTTTATCCAGAACACTGTTTGGCAAGAGAGTCCTCAAGTGTCTTATGCAAAGAGCCACTTTGGTTTTCAGACTACAGTTACCCTGCATGCTCTCTAATTTTTATGTTGGAAGAAATGGTGACAAAAAGCAAAGGCTATCAGTCTTCACCTCATGATTTTGCAGCTTTCAATCATATCTCACCTCTGTCGCTTCCCTACCAGGTTGACGAACCCATTCCTTGTCAAAGGCATAGTCCATCCTGGTTTTCTCAAAGTTACTTTTTGGCTTGCCCAGTTGTGCTCTTACTTTTAGTCTGCCAAGGCTAAAGGTCCTTTTGGACTCCATCAAGTTTGGACATAACTTCAGGTTTCTGAACAATGTTTTTTCCCCAGCAGTCACCATTACCATACTTACTTCTCTTCATCCATTCTTAAATCCTTCTAACAGATGGTAAGCACTGGCTTCGTGCTCCCAACACGATCTCGTTCACATCACTTGCAAGACTACAATTCTTTTAGCTGTGCTTTTTAGACTCTTCTTACTACACTTTCTCATTTTTTTTTTTGGTTCTTCTAAAGCAGAGCACAAATGTGGTGGATTTCTTGGCCTTTGTTATTTGAATTTTTCAAGGTGTAATTTAGACCTGAGGTCTTGATAGGAGTTTAATTAGACATAACTTCTTTTTCCCCCCAGTTGATAGTGACTACAAATGATGTAATTTAACATTTTGAGATCAGAAGTCTATTAGGTGACACTGGAAGCACACGTTAGAAAACAGAACAAGAGGTTTTTGTTCCATCAGCTCCCACACAGGAGAGAAAAAAACCTGCAATCCTAATGCTTTCAGGTATGCATTCTAAAATGCAAATCTACCCCTTCACTGATGAACACCAACGAGCAACAGAAAAAAAAAACCTTGAGAGATATGATTAAGAATACAACCAAATGCTGTATTAAAGGGCAGGTGAAGCATAGAATCATAGAATTACAAGGTTGGAAAGGACCTACAAGATCATCTAGTCCAACTGTCCTCCCATTACCACTGCTACCACAAGCCACTAAACTGTATCTTGTAGCTCCTCATCCAGACGCCTCTTGAACACTGTCAGGGACAGTGACTCCACCACTTCCCTGGGCCGGCCTGACCACTCTCTGAGAGAAAAAGTTTTTCCTTATGTCTAATCTAAATCTCCTCTGGTACAACTTGCAGCCATTTCCTCGGGTCCTGTTTGTTGCCTGGGAGAAGAGGCCAAACCCCTCCCCATCACAACCTTCCTTCAGGAAGTTGTAGAGTGCAGTGAGGTCTCCCCTGAGCCTCCTCTTCTCCAGACTAAACAATCCCAGCTCCCTCAGCCGCACCTCATAAGGCTTGTGCTCCAAACCCCTCACCAGTTTCGTTGCCCTTCTCTGGACTCGTTCCAGGGCCTCAGTGTCTTTCTTGTAGTGAGGGGCCCAAAACTGAACACAGTACTCAAGGTGCGGCGGCCTCACCAGTGCTGAGTACAGGGGGATGATTACCTCCCTGCTCCTGCTGGCCACACTCTTTCTAATGCAGGCCAGGATGGCATTGGCCCTCTTGGCCACCTGGGCACACTGTTGGCTCATGTTCAGAAAAAAGCTAGACAGATCTGATTTATCACGTGTCTCCAAAACCTCTGTTAGTTTAATCAGCACACAGAGGCATATAAGTGCATGCATATACACCTAAAAAAAAAAGCCATATTTTTAATTTGACTGCCATTCCCTAAAAACATTGGGATTCTAAAGACTAGCAAACAAACAACTTGGAACAATTCACAAAAATATTCAATTTTAAGAAAGAAATTAAGCAGTTTCTGTTCAGTGGACTGTATAACAAGATGCATAACCCTTATTGAAACAGAAGCAGAACTAGTTTTCTTTAGAACAACAACAAAAAAGTGATCATCACATGCCATTAGCAGTTTACCTGAACTGTTTTCTCACAAACAGCCTGTTCCCAATCTTATACACGCTACAGACACCATGAATGGAAAATAAACCAAACCACAAACCATTTTAAGAATGACGGAGCTAAAGACAACTGCCTGAGGTCCCAGAAGGAGACAACTCCTGGCTTAATTCACACCAGTTGTTTTGATCTTTTTCCTTTCTTTTCTCTATTTTTTTTTTTAACCTTGTTCTCCTGAAAAAGAGGTGGAAGAGCAAAATCTTATCCAGCAACCTTGGAATAATGTAATTAAAGAGCTGAGCTTCCTGATTATCACAACTGCACATTGATCAGAATGGAAATAAGGAGGCAGAGAATGCATAGCTCTCATTTATCTTTTAACTGTCAGAAAACCAGTTCCCCAAAACAAAATTCACAGAAAATGTGAAAAGTGCATGTTCTGCTGACATAGCTAACTTCCCATTGACCCTGTAACAGTTGTCACGACTGACTGCTAGGAAATACACAAAATGCCAGCTGCTTGATATGATCAGCAGCTGCTGTTATCTGATTAATAGAATGTGTATCTAGCTGAAAACGACTCATGTTAAATCTGAAAACATGCAAACCGACAGTTGGTGCTTACATCTTATTAAAACATCACAGAAACTTCTGTACAGTGTTTCAGGGTGTCTACTCAACACTGCACTTTCAACAGAGCTTTCTCAACCATAAAAAAAAAAAAAAAAAGAGAGAAACATTAAAAAAAAAAATAGCTCCACATTCTCTTTCCTCCAGCTCTCAAGTAGTGCAGCAGTCTTGACAGCTTACACACTGTGGCCAGTAACATCTACTTCAACTTTATCATCCCCTATGGAGTTACAGAGCTCTTCCTAAGAACTCCCTGTCAGCAGTTTCCTCTCTTAAAGCAAGTAGGGTGTAGCTCGGATGCCTTTCCTTATCTCAGCTCTGGCAATGTGTTGCCTGTGCAGACAGCTATGCAAAGTTCCAAGTTCTTTAAGGTTTCATTAAGCCAGAAACCTGGAGCATCCAGAGTTTACCAGAGGTTAATGGAGACTCTTGCACATATTATCTTGAAGTTAAAGTGTGACATGTAGCCCTTCTGCTTTCTTCTACACTGACACTGATTTCCAGGGTGAGATAAACTGCAAGTTCAGTTCCTATCCATTCTAAACAGGAAAAAAATGAAAGTTTTCTAAACAGGTGAACATGTAGTAAAATAACCCTTTATCAAGAAACATACAAAATTCCCTGAGGAATAACACAAAACTACTAGTTCAGACTGTAGCAGAAGATAAACTACTTCGGATTATCTTTTATAATATTGTCAACTTTTTAACCTTTCTTCACTTCAGTAGCAGATACTGGGTTAAATCCATCAAGTTTAATCACAGCCATCTCCTTAAAGCTGCTCAGCCCTTCTGTTTCACAAAGGAGTTACCACTTTCATCAAGCCAAACTGATACATGCAGAACAGCTCATGGTCACACACAACAACGAGCAATCTCTGAGATAAAAGGGCTCCTAATTTTCTCAACATATTATCGTAGTTCTGAGGGAGTAAGCAAGGCATGTACCATCTTCTTTGCTACTTTGTCTTCTTTATCGTCTTACTCCACTTGTTGTTTCACATTGTACAACCAGGTGAAATTCTTTGAGGCCAAGTTTTGTTTCATTCTGTAATATAGCAGGGCTCCAAACCCATGAAGGGAGCTTGCAGACAGTGACACTGTATTATTTATATATGTAACTATGTTTATACTACTGTAAATTTTCTTCCCTAAACAAACACAATCACTCCTGACTCTACAGAGAGGAGAAATTCAAAACTGCTTAAATAAAAAAAAATTGCAGACCAACGTTGAAGAATGAAGACTCTCGTTCATCAGCAATAATCAATGTAAGAAAGCCCCTTAGAGCTGGAACTTCTGAATCCCACATTTGTCATACAAACACAGATGGATGTTAAGATAACTAGCACTTTAAAGATGTAAAGATACATATCTAGAAGGATTTAAAAGAGTTTTAAAATAAGTCAGGTGCAAAAGTCAACATGAATTACCATTTCACACGTACTATTCCAATGAGATTTATAGAAACAGTTCTCTGCATTCTCAAGTGCCTTAGCAAATTTAAAGGCAATCATTGTGACACCACACTCAAAAGGCTGGCATGATTATAGCATTTTTGGCAGGGAGTGTGCATATTTTAAGTAAATAGCTTTCTATGTTTTGCCAGCAGCTACTCATAAATATGATTATTAGCCACACACAAAACAATGCAGTTAATTGGGCTTGACTCTACTATAGGGGTAAAATTTATAATACACATGTGGAGCTTTTGTTACCCTTTGGAAAATTCAGATTTGTAAAGTCTCATGAGTACTATAACTTATACTGATTACAGTTGAGTGAATAAAGTGTTCAAGGAATAAGAGGCAATAGACAGAAAAAGCCTTCATGTATTATAGTTCCATCAGCTCTAAGAAGTCTGAGTTTTGGGTGTTTCTTCCATTCACATTGTGGACTTCTTTGAACTCTTTCCATTTACCTGCAAGAAAATGTAGTTTTCATTTCACTTCCAGTGCTAAACAGAACCTAAGTCTATATTTACAATGTTGAAGATCAGTAGCTACTAGGACATTTGGCTTCATTAGCAATTCCTTAGAAGACAAACAACATAAGGTCAGGTCATTGTTGTTATTATGGTTTTCTACTCCATTTTCATTTTTTACCAGATAATCACTTCCACCATTTTAGAATCTGGCCTGCAATTTGCAAACCTCTCTTTATTCGGAATCGGCAGAACTTCAACATTTACTAGATAATATACTTCCTCATGCACTTCAAAATCAGTCAGCTGCAAGCCAGTCACCCCCATTCTGCTTTTGTCAGCTTTTCCTTCATTAACAACATCCTTTCCCACTATACAGCTAATCTCAATCCTTGCAAAGACTGCTACCACTGCTCCCCTTTCTCAAATTATATTGAATTTTAAAATAAAATTTAAAAAGCCCTACCAGGATAGAAAGCCCTCAAGAATTATCCACTGACCACTACACTGAGCAATCTGCCAAGCCCGTTCCTTGCCTCTTGCCCACATTGTTGGGCATTGCACTCAGGGCTGGGATTTTTCTTCACATTGGGGTTGGCATAACAAAAGTAAATAACAAATCACTAACCTTTGGGGACTCTGTTCTTCCTTCATTTCTATAGAAAAGCAAACAAAACAAGAAAAAAAAATAGCTCATTTTCTATGAAACAAAATAAATCCTGAATCTGTAATATTTCTTTCTGATACAGATTTATATTCATGAGTGTATAAGTGCATTAAAATTGTTCTAATTTCTGGAAATACAATGGATTTTCATAACATAGCAGCACAGCTCATCATTATTTCTTGAAATCACAATGATGTTAACATCCAATATGAATTGCTGGGATGAATGTGAAGTTGAAAAAAAAATCCACACCAAATGTAACGCCCTAAGAAATCACAAGGAAACTTTAGTCCTAAGCCTGACTGGATGTGAGGGAGACTAAGGCTCTCTTCAAAAGAGGAATAATAGGAATTCATTTTTCATGGGCTCAGCTGCTGTAAAGCAGAGCTTAAAGGCTGCAATTTGATTGTATTTATTCCAACTACAGTTGGAAACATAATATTAAAACTTTGTTGCCATTCAGAATCTAACTCGCATAATTTTCTGGAAGGAAAAGAAAAAAGGTTAGCTTCTTTCTCAGTAATACTTTGCACAATTTGCCTTGCCTTCAGAGATCTCAGTAATACTTCTATTAGCAATGCTTTATTAACATCAATCTTAAAAGTTGCAAGTAATGATTCAAAACTACTTCCAATTTGTCAGTCTGTGCTTCATATTCTCCAAAATCTAAGAAACATCCAATTACTTTTGATCACTTCCCACTCAGCAAAGACCTCTTTGCTTTCTCCGGTTTGTTCCTGTAATCGGGCCCAACTCTCTGCTTGCAGTTTGTGTGTGCAATTCTGAAAAGCTGAGTTATAGGAGGGATGCGTGTTCCCTCTTGGTTATATGTCTGTGGAGCTTTTATGCATTGGTGCACCTTTCTAGAAACGTGCAAAACTAAATTGTTCTGAAGAGCCCAAACAAATTACCAAAGAGATTTTCTAAATTCCTTCCAGGATACTGCCTAGCCCTACCCTCCTCCCTTTGCAGTAATCATTAAAAAGGTATTACTGAAAGATAAAAATCACTGTCCAGGGTTGTTTCTCTACTGAGGAGGTTTGATTAATGGACCCAGATGAAAGCTGCATGACAACCAACACTGCAGTCTTACCCTCTACTACCAGCAGCAGTTAAAGCATTTCCGTCTTTCATTTTCCTCTCCGTTGGGGTGAGGTGACTTTGCATCTAAATATAAAAAAAAAACAAATGTATTAGGATAGGACAGAGCACTCACCTCAAGGTAGAGAGAGATATATCAATTCATGTAAATATTATTTAATATGTTGGGATTCTTTTGCTTCACGGTTTGGCAGCATGGCGAAATTAACAAATTTGTATCTCCTGACAGTTCACGTCACTGCTTTCCCAAAGTGAATAATGAGAATAAGGTGATGTATTATTTCATCTCAAAATAGTAAAAATGGTAATTGCTAATGCAAAAAAAAAAAAAAAAAAAAAAAGGGGGGGGTGTATAACAAAACTAAGTGCTTATGCTTTCACAGATCGCTTGTTCTACTGTTTTTACTTCATCAGTGCTGAATAGAGGTAAATGATTTGTTAAAAAAAAATGTTTAAAAACAGACCTCAGGGGAATGCTACCCTTGCAGTTCTCTTATGATGCCTATTGTGTTTTACAGCATTCAGAGGAAGCCAAATATCTTCAATACATTTAAACGTGCATGCATAAACGCAGTCAAGATGGATGAGTGCTGCAGCTGTATTTGCTTTTTGTGTCCTGCAATTTATAAATACATAGTTACGTGCTTTTGAGCACCCACTATTTACGATGTTCACAGACATTACTACCACACTTTACTACTGTACATTACTACATTAGGTTGGATATTAGGAAACACTTCTTTACAGAAAGGGTTGTTAAGCACTGGAACAGGCTCCCCAGGGAGGTGGTTGAGTCACCATCCCTGGATGTATTTAAAATCCATGTTGATGCTGCGTTTAAAATCCGTTTGGATGTGGTGCTCAGTGACATGATTTAGCAGAGGGTTGTTAGAGTTAGGGTAGTATGGTTAGGTTGTGGTTGGACTCAATGATCTTTAAGGTCTTTTCCAACCTGAGTGACTCTATGATTCCATGATTCTACCTTCACAGCCTGCCTGACTTCAGGTCAGTAGGATGCAGGATGGAGTTACTGCCAATTCTACAAGTAAGCAGCATTAACAAAAACTCTGCAATCAGGTCAAAGCAATCCTACTGAAAAGAACAGCAGTCAATCTAACATAACAGAGGTTGTGTGTGTTGACCTCGTGCCTCAGAACAATATGGCATAACTACAGAAGTGCCATTCAGCTTTTGGGGATATACTGAGGTGTTTGTGCACTGATAGCTCTCCCTTCAGAATAAGAAACTGCTGCAAGTTTTCTTCTGTATCTTCAGTAGGAATCTGGATCCTTCCAAGTCGTATCCTGGAGTGTCTCCTTTAAACCCACATCAAAGCCAGAAAAACAGCTTCAAAGGATTAAGAAAATACAGAGAAATAATTCTCAGATAACCGTAAATTCCTGCTCCTCGATAGACCCTCCCTTTGCAGCACTTAACAAGGAAAACTTTCGTCCTTGAATCTGGAAAGATAAGCTCTAACGATCGCCTGGAGCGCTCTGAGGTGGGATTGAAGCACACGTCCACCAACACGTAAAGCCCTGCAGCTGCAGAAACTGTTAAAAAAAAAAAAAAAAAAAAAAAAAAGAAGATGAAGAGATAACCGGTAGGAGCGGCTCACAGCCCGCCGTACGGTCAGGCGCTCTCCATAGAAGCAGCCAACGGATTTACCGGACACCAAGAAAGCATTCGGCCAAAGCCGCCCGAGCACGGCCCCGCCTCGCTTTACCCCAGAGGGGCCGCTGCTCGCAGACCTCCCCACTCCGGCACACGCCGCCGCTCCGCGGCCGGTACCTGAACGAGCCGAGGGGCGGTCGAGGCTGCGCGGGACCCGGCCCTGGACGCGCTCATGGCGACCGCCGCGGCGACTCCGTTCCCACGGCAACGTGGGCGGGCAACGGGACGGGGGCGGCCCCGGCCCGGCGGGGTTCTGCGCTTTTCCTTGCAGCTCCCATTGCTGCCTCTCCGGGTAGAAATCGGAATTGGCAGGAGCCGGCGGGACGTGGGCCTTCATCCCCCACAGCGATAGAAAACATAGAAATACCGGTGTCATCTAATGGGATATTGAGACGTTTGCATACTGAATCAATATTTTCTGTAAATTATGCCTCAGCCCTCTTCTGCAGCTAGTTTCCACTCGTTGTGGGGCAGTACTGAATACACACATACAGTAACTGATATTGGATCTGAAGATTAAGGTCAACATGCATGCACCCTCCCCATTACAGCCACAATCTCTTTTTTTTTTCCTTTAAAACGTGACAACAGCAAACTGTGGTGCCACAAAGCCACCTTCATCAAATCATAGACTCCTTTAGGTTGGAAAAGACCTTCAAAATTGTCAAGTTCAACCATCAACCTCTCTGAGTCCCAGCACTGAACTATGTCCCTTAGAGTTACGCCCACACATATCTTAAATACCTCCAGGATGAGGACTCCCCCACCTCCTTGGGCAGTTCGTTCCAATTCCGAACCAACATTTCCATGAAGAAATTTTTCCTGATATCCAGTCCAAGCCTCACCTGGTACAACTTGAGGCTGTTTCCTCACATGCTGTTACTTATCACCTGAAAGACACTCACCTCGCTACAGCCTCTTTTTAGGTAGAGTGATGAGGTGCCCCCTAACCTCCTCCAGACTAAGCAGCCTCAGATCCCTCAGCCACGCTCAGATGCCTTGTTTTCTAGTCCTCTCACCTGTTCTGTTGCTCTTCTCTGTACACGGTCAAGTGACCCAATGTCCTTGTAGCGAGGGACCCAAAACTGAACACAGTACTCAAAATATGATTTCACCATTGCCATGTTCAAGGAGACAATCACTTTCCCACAAATCACAATTTCTGACTCAAGATGGGCTGCTGCTGGCTCATCTGCTCACCTACCTGAGCACACCATGGACTCACATTCAGCCAGCTACCAACCAGCACACCCAGAGCCTTTTCTGCCTGGCAAGAGGCCTGAGTCATATGCCACACAGGTGATGGAAAATAGAGCCCAAAACTGCAGCAACAGCAGCTGGGCCCACCAGAAGGAGATGGAGAACACAAGAAGTTTTCTCTGATTTGCGAAGGGGAAGAGAGCTTAGTGTCTGGTAGTGAATTGTCTTTTTGAAGGGAAGCTCACAGAAGCATTTTTCCACTGCAAGTAAACACTGACCAACAAAACTTCAATAAATCTGAGAAAAATTGCCCTTCTCCAGAACTGAAGGTGAAGAGTAAATGATGTTTGACCAGCACCATGCTTTTGGCTCAGGCACAGTTTCAGTCTCTTCTCCAAAACTGTGAGACGAGCACTCCACACAGCATAGGGAGAGCAGGCTGCCTTCATTATAGCAAAAATATCTGCAGTTGACAAGGGAGGCCCCTCCTCCTCACCTGCCTTCCAAATCAAGTAGATAAACATCGGAACAGAGGAACTAGCATGAAAAAAAAAAAAAAAAAAAAAAAAACCTTTCAGATGTGCAGGTGTATTGCTGCTTCATATCACTTACTGTGGAGATTGTGAGCTGCTTAATTGGGCCTGCCACAATGCCTCCAAGGAATAGGGCAATCTCAGCAGATTTCTGGACTCACGCTGAAGTCAAAATGTATGACACATTTCTTTCAGTTTCTTCTTCTAGAGAAGAGAATGGAAAAGCTAGGGCTGGTATTATTTATTTATTCATTTTTAGAAGAGAGTTGTAAATGATCAATTCATTATTTAAAGACATGCACGTGTATGCTACTCTCAGGCTGCAGGCTCAACATAAAGGAAAACCGTGTAAAGGACAGTTTGCTGTTACCTAAACATACAAGTCTGCTCTATTTTTTTTTCCCTCCTGTCTGTGCACCTGACACTATGTCACTCTTTCTGCCAATAACAGAGAATTCTCCCCATCCACATGCAGCAGTGCCAAGGCAGATATTCACCATATTTTAAAATGTTGCATCGCTGAAAGTGCAGAGCTAGATGATGGAATCTGCCTCATGGAGCAATGTGCACTGAACAGATAAAAGAAGGGGAGGGGGGAAAATCTATTAAATGCGAGAAAATAAAACTGGGAGTAGAGCAGGGGAAGGAACGCTGAGGCAGGCATGGGGCTGAGCCATGCTGGTGCCCTGGCCAAGAAATGTGGAGCAGCTGGGAAAAGCCAGGTTGTTACAATTTCAAATGCTGTTAAATAAGAGAAGAATGACTGGATAAGACTGATGAAGACAATAACAGATTTGGAACTTTAAAGGAAATGGTACAGAGAAAAATATAGTACAGGCCAAGCTGGGGAAGGCCAGAGAGTAAACTGAATGCAAAACACATACAAGGTAGTAATGAATAGGGAGAAGTAATTTGGGAGCAATATATATAGTAGCTAACTACACTTCATCAGGCAGTTCCTTGCATCACTCCGAAAGATGAGGGCTGGCTCAGTCAGACAGAGAACAGCTCCATACTAGCAGGGTGCAGCAGGGGGCTCGACCCAGTGTCTGCCAGTGTTGCTGTGGGTGCAGCCTCACACCTTGCTCCAGTGGTGCAGATCTAGCTGTACCCAATCAAAGGTGCTACAGCCACACGCTGCAAAGCACTGAGCCAGTCGGAACTCATTCTGCAATTCAAATATATTCAGTATTTTTGGCAGGCTAAATTTGTGCAGGTAGTCTCAAATAAAAGACAGCATAAACCTTCCACATATGTAGACAAAGATTTCTTGTTTAGAAGTTGACTACAGCCTAAACTGTCCCACTACCAGAGCACTGTACAGATGTGTGGCTAAATGATTGTGAAACTTTCTCCCAACTTTCTTGTGCACGAGTGCATTTCCCCCATCAGTAATCCTGCAGTGCCACAGCTGGTTCGAGAGACAAACTTCAGCTAGTTCTACAGCCTTAGTGATGTAGAGATAGCATATGTTATATGCTACAAAATTATCTGGCTTAAAAAAAAAAAATAATGAACTGTAGCAAGAATAACAAAAGGGGAAAGAACAAAGACGAGGAAAAGCAGAAATTTCATACAGCACTCAAGACTGTGATAATTTGAGGGAGTGCAATACCTGCCCTTCAAGACATTCCACTAAGAAAAAGTATTTTAAAGATTTATGATGCTGTAAATAAGATATTTTAAGCTTCTTTGCTAAATTCTACAGGTAGAGCTCTCAAAAAGGACTCAATGTTTCTCTTTACAGAGGGAAAATAAAACTTAAGAAAGACTAGTTCTGAATGTTTAGTTTAAAATAATTTCAGGGAATCATTTACATTAAATTAAATGCTTCATGTTCTATTACAGAAAATATATGGAGAGGATTTATCACCCTGAGAAAATATGCAAAATCTCTTGAGTTCATGTATTTAATAAAGTCACTCTAATCTTTAAGCATAAAATGTTGTTTCATTAATTCTGCTATTTTTCAGATATTGTCATATAAAAATACATTATAAAAATTGATTAAAAGGCTGAATCAAAATATTAATTTTGAAAATAATAGTCCTTGATTGATGGACACTATATAAAGAAAACCTACTAACCTCAAGCTATTTACATCAATAGCATATTGAGAAGGTGAAGTATTTGGTTTTCTTATACACATCAATTCCAAAGGATACGGTAAATACATATATGTATTCCAGGCATTCATGCAAAAGCAGATAGAGCTGAAGTAAGAGAGACTCTTACATTAGCATGGGTTGAAACACTGAAATACTTCCAATTTTTGCTGAAAACATATGGAGTACCTACTAGTTTGGGAAACGGCCCTGGTAACTCCCCAGCTACATCTGGATGAGGAGCTACGAGATATGGCTTAGTGGCTTATGGTAGCAATGGTAATGGGAGGACGGTTGGACTAGATGATCTTGCAGGTCCTTTCCAACCTTGTGGTTCTATGATTCTATGATTATCAAGAAAACTAGAAGAGAGACAATATAACTGATAGGATTAAGAATGTTTGTGTTAGTGTAAGTTATGTCTGATACCAGTTATTATTGAAAATCTGATAGCAGACAAACTTAGGGATTTACTAGCCTTATAAAGCCTAGCTGTTCCTCTGCCTAAACAAAATAGCAGGTGTTTGGGTTTTTTTGCAAAATACTGAGTTTAACTCCATCCTCATCCCACGTGAAACTTCAGATGAACTGGAGAAGACATTGTGAGGGGTCATTAAATCCCCTAATACACATCTCTGTATATCTTACATTAGTCTCCCCCTTAGTTCCAAATATTTGACTTCATTAAAGACTTGGAAGAAATGGGTAGAATCCTGAAAAAGATGAAAAAAATTTATGCAAGCGTAACAATGTCTTCATAGGAAGTTTGAAAGAAATCTACTGGAAATTGATAAAAGCAGCATAGAAATACCGAATACATTTATTTTATACAACCATAATATGACAGTTATTTCAAGGAGGTGAGAGAGAAGAAACCAAATGAGCCAAACCTCTACAGGAAGTATAAACAAACATTTATGCTCCTTACAATTTATCTGCAGAATTCACAAGTGTGAAGCTGAGCTAGAATTTAAATTAATTAGCCTGTGCTGACTTATGAAATCAATGTACCTCTTCTATTTCCAGGGGTAAAACAAATAGAAATGCATCTGAATCAGCTAGAATAAAAATTATTAAATTTCAGAAAGCTTTGAAAACCTGTTCTTGGACACAAACCAAAAAAAAAAACCAACAACAACAAAGTTGTCCATTGTACAGGAAGAACTCATCTACTCATCTGCTGGCTGCTATACTGAAAAGAAATAAAAGAAACATTTCAAACAATATATTTTCAGTTTCTTTCAAAACTCTTTAGATTAGTCATAGGTTATTTCTGCCTTAAAAGAAAATCATTCTATACTTTTGCTCTGTAAGTTTGGATAAACAAGGCTCCTAAGCAAACGAAATACTGAATTAAAAATGAGCAATTCTGTACAAAATTCCACCTCAGAATTATTATGTTATATATAATTTAATTTTTCAGAGTAAAAACACATAACGATGGTAATCTCCGTGCAATCGAGTGAATATTTTTCATATGCTGACAGAATACTGGGGATAAATATGCTTCATGTCAAGCAAAGAATTAAGTAGTTCAACCATGAACGGAAATACACTATGAATTTTAAAGCAACTATTTCAACAGCAACATTAAGGTTTTCAGAACACCAGCAGCACATATAAAACAAAACAATTCTTCAAATATTGTAGTTGCGTGGATTGAAACACTGAAACACTTCCAATTTTTGCTGAAAACATATGGAGCACATATCAGTTTGGGAAATGACCCTGGTAACTCCCCCAGCTGCACTAACCTTAGGAAGAAGTTGTCACATTTATTTCAACAGATTCTCAAAGTTTTGAAACAAACAACAATATCGGCATTGTAACAAGGTAAAACTTTTATTGAGACATGGCAGTATTAAGGAAAAAAAATAAGGTACTCTTATCTATTTCTTTCAAAACCTCAGTGGATAAATAAGCTTTATTGGCATTATATAAAATCCATTTTAGAGGAAAAATACCAGGAACTTAGACCTGAATTATTTCAAGTTGGTTTTTCAGCCATTAAAACGGTATGAAGTTTGACATTTGCACACAGTTACAGAATGTGTTTCTTAAAACAGTTTCCAGTCACGCAGTCAACTTATTTTCTGCATCAATTTATTTTACAAAGCCTCATCTTACAGCTTCAAATGCACACAGAATTATTGTATATATCTTACCTAAAGAATTGTCAAGTCTTTAGTTTCATATACTGGTTTTCTTTGTGCCCGTGACACTATTTTTCTACTGTTTTATCACAGATGGAAGTCATCGTTATCTCTCAAAAACTGATTTACAAATACAGTTGCTCAAAAGGTAGAATAAAAAACAGAATTCAAAAGACACTGGTCTGTGGTCCTTGGAATCACTGAAAATGCCCTTATTTTCAATGTAAGTAATCAAGTGGCATATGGAAAAAAAAACCCTCAAGAATTTGTTATACAAATCAGTAGCTCCTGAGTTATGCTGTAGAAGCATTTTGGGCAATCAGTTGTGACTGATGTACAGAAGCAACTTTCTTGAAGACTCAAGAAAATAATTATGCAGTATTACAGCACATGCTATTGCTATATTATATGCTTTATACTAATAACAATAAATTCCACTTAAGTGCTGTAGGTGCATGTTGCCCTTTCACAAAGCTGCGTTAACACAAGTAGTTAACACTGAATATCTGTAAGTGGACTTCCTAAGTGGATACAGTATTTTCAACTAAACTGTAACTAGCTCAACAGCGGAGCACAGTGCCTCACCAGAATAACACTACGTTGTGGCACGGGAGAATATAACACTGGCATTTCAGCATCACTTCTTTTCCTTATCAGCAATGCAAATTTTACAACAATACAGCCAACCAGAAAACAGAAAGGTATGATGCATACTAAATTCTGCCTATAAATGGCACTTTGCAGTTACAGCTATAGGAAGTCAAGCAATTTGGAAGGTATGGCTGTGCATTCTTTTATATAATTGTCACATGTAAATTTCCAGACTTCTCTTTGTGAGGGGTTAAATATATGCTCACTTTATGAATTGGAGAATTGAACTTTTTTTTTTCCTCTCTCCTCAGTGTGGTATCATGCCTTACATTACATTTCAAGTGCTAATTGAAGAACTACATGTCTTACAATACTCAGGAAATTCTGCTTCCCCACAAACATCAACACAACAGCCTCCAACAAGAAGACTCATTACTCCTGTGTAACTACCGATGCATTTCCTAAATGGTTTAGAATTTGTAGTACTATTTATCACGACTTCAGAGTACTTACTGCATTGAGTTCACAGAAATAAAGAGCCACAAAGCAACTTGGGAACAACAGAGGCAGATTAATAGCCAGATAAAAATGCAAACAAGTTTCTCAGCATCTGCAAAGACTGAGAATAGATTCGCCTCTTAAGCAAAGGATTGCCTTAACAGTGAAACAACCCTTTTTTCTTCTTGTTCATTATACACTTTTCAACCTCTTCAGCAGTTTAAGTGAGCACCTTACAAATAATCTGTACACAAACAAATCATGTTCTTTCCATCAATTATTTTGTTTCTTTGGACAAGGCAGAAAGTTTTTATTGCGCGTATTCCACAACATCCACCTTTGTATGTGCTCTTGACCTAAAGCTGTTGCTTCAAAGTGCATTTGAAATAAGTTAACAGCATCTCAAAGATGAGAAACTGAGGTTCCAGTGCTCAGACTCATCATGACATTTATGTATTTTATCAAAGCACCAAAGCTGGAGCCTCCTTGAGCTCCCTCCAGACAAAGATGAGCTATCTGACCTTCAGCTCTCTTAACTGGATTTCTAACTTGCACATTCTAATCAAGTGACTTAAGATGAACATGAATTCATCTTCTAAGAGTACTAAGCCAGTGGTACAAGGGAGATGACAGCACTAAGCCCAGCACTCTAAACTAGAGCCCCACCTCCAATATCACATTGCATCTTAGTTTCTGAATATTTGACCTTGCAACTTTAAAATATATTACTATACTTTCAGATGTCAGAAGAAAGAAAAACACAAATACAAGTAATCAAAAGTCATGAGTAACTGGAGCATCTTCAACTACTATATAGATCTTTATTACATGAACAGTCTTTTGTAGCAGCAACTGACTCTCTCCAGTTTAGAATGATAAATGAGGCATACTTTGCCAGCTATTTCACTTAGCAGAAGGGGATTCCAGTTTCATTTCAAAGCCCAGAAGAGCTACAAAATACTCCATCATCCCTCTCCAACTTCTTTAGACCTACTAAAGTTTACTCTTGTCTTAGTTTAACCGTGAGTGCAGAAATCTCTTTTATTCCAACTTCCACCATAAAGTCATTCTAATTCTCTTGCCAAAGCACTCCAGAATGTAGTCGAATAAGGACATTTCTGTGTCCTCCAATTCATTGTATAAGATTTCATTGTATCCATAAGACAGAAGGGGAAGATTCTCTACCTAGCATCTACTCTTCCTCTCAATAACGTAACATCCTTGGTTACCAGGGGCAAGTTCTGCTGCTAGAAGCCCAGGACAACATCATTGACAGAAAGACAGACTTTTACCACCGTTTCCCAACAAACCTGCAGCTCTTCTATAAAAGGCCCTAATTCCAGCAGTACCTTAAGGCTTGAGAGAATCCATTTTTAATTCTTTTTCTAGAAGTTACTGAAGTCTTTCTCCTTTCCTTACATTCTGGGAAAAAAAAAAAATAATCACAAAAATATTACTGAATTCCCACCCAATTTCAGTGTGAGGTAACCTGACACTGGAGTAGAGGAGAAGAAACCGGGATGTAACTGCAATAAGCAGCAACCTGGATGGCATATATCTCTAACATATAGTTGTACTTCTCAGTGCAACTGGGGCTGCATTTCCCCAGTATAAATTGTGGTATCCTTCTAAAATGTACATAAGTTGAAAAAGGCAAAAATGCTTCAACCACAATCACAAATGTGAAGGCCACCTTCAATTCAAGCTTGTGTGTTTGTTTTTCTTGTTGTTTTTGGTAGACACCCTTAAATAAACAATACCTTCCACACTCACAAAATGGAATTGTCCTTTTTCCTACTGATTTTCTTACCAGATAGGATAACTTCCCTCTTACCAACAAAATAAATAGCAACATTCATATTTTAAAATCAAAAATTTAAATTTAGTTTTCAAATTCTAAATCAATATTTACTAAAAACATTTATCTTAATATACTGCTAACTATATTCAAATAAAGATAACTATTTAAAAAACACTGGAAGTGATCTGTCCACTGACACAAGCAACACGTAAAAAGTAATTTATGTGATAAAGTCTAGGTACAAGTAAACTCTTTCAAAAAACAGTTTTAAAATATGATCCTGCAACAACCACATTCAAAAGAATTTATTTACGTACTTGCTAAAATATTAACTTTCATGCAATGCGTGGCATATAAAGAACAAATTATCCTGAAGTAAGTGAACATGTGCTAAGATGCGATTAAGGAAATGGTTTCTGAAGTAGATTTTTCACTTCTTAGGCATAAACTCTCATACCCACAGATGAGGGGAAAAATAAATAATAGACAACCAAATATTCATCTTAGACATCAGCCACTGACATTAGAAAAAAAGTATACATTGAAATGCAAAGCAATTTATGTAAACAAAGAGAGCTCAGAAATTTTTGTGGAACGTCCAAGACTTAAGGAACAACCAATTCTTTGGAAAAAAGTGCAAACAAGCAAAAAAAATCATTGCTTAAGCCAAACAGAGAAAATAGTCACAACTCTTCTACATCTAGCTGTTAGAATTTTAGGAACCATTTAACTGGAATCAGGGAGTAGCATCAAACTGAACTATCCCATATTTGCCGCTTACCATCCATTCCGGTTCAGAAGCCTGGATTTGCTCACCTTGCCCAGGCTTCAGGCCAACCTGAGTGTCAGATTTCAGCGTTCTTAAACTACAGAGAGGTGCAGGATGAAACTTGTTCAAGGCCTGATGAAATGGAACAGTATACTCCCATTTTCTATCACCTGTTAATTTTCTGTAGTTTAGATCGCCTTTAAAAAGAAGCAAGTTTGACCTCTGCAGATCAGCATACAAATCAGGAGCAACCTCGGCCATGCTGGAATAGATATGTGGCAGAGTCCAAAACATGTGATCTTGGTAAACCCAAACGCCCTTTTTCAAGTTGCCCTCCCAGTTTATCCCACATCTAGACATCCACATATGATTAGCTGACTGGAGCTGTTTAATAGTCCAGTTAAAATCACTCTTTGTTGTATCTGACACGTACCACGGAATACTTTTTCCATGGAAGTGGACTTCATCAGCTAGCTTTGATGACAACAAGAAGTCAGTCAACACAAGATCACTTACAAGCTCAAATCCAGCATTATCCAAGATTATATCAACTCTAACATTACACTTATCCGTATTCCTTTTTTTGGCATTTATAAGTAGCGACCAAAGCTTCTCCATATCATTCACTATGATGTAAGGTACCATGTCTTCCAGGCATTGTAAAGGACTAGATTTCTGAGAGCTCTTCTCACCGGCTGAAAAAGAAAGGTCACACTTATTGCCCCACAGTGACACCTAGAAAGAGGGGGAGGAAAGAAAACACACAAAAAATTCACAGTTGGTAAGCCTCATTACAGTTACATTCCAAATATCACATATACCTAAAGATTTTCATTTGCTTCTATTTTAGACACATAAAGGCTCTAAATCCACATCTTCTCCCAAGTTTAAATAAAATTCAACTTCTTGTACAATAATCTGAATACTGACAAAAATTCTTGGAAGGAACTAAACAACGCTCAGCATTTATGCAGGCATCAGAAACATTCATCAGCATGTTAGTTAGACATTTCGGATTGACATAAATACACCAGAAAACTTATAATGTGTATTTTCTACACTGTAATTCCAGAAACCATCAGAGGGAAGACAAAAAAAGGACTAATAAAGGCATGTTAATTGATTAGATGAAGTCGAGTAAGAAGCAGAATTTAAAATATTTTTTTCCACGAATACTTAAAAGTACACTCTAATGAACTTTTTACAAAGACTGATCAAATAGTTCATGTGCATTGTTGCCAGCATTATAACTTATCATAATCCTATGATATTTTGTACTCTACCCAAATGCATTATTTTCCAAGAATAGTTATAAGCTTTTAAAGCACTTCTGGCCCACGGACATCTAACTTTTTTCCAGGCGAGTCTAAAGGGTTTTTAAAGTGATGGTGAAATGAACTGCTTTAAAATGTTATGGTTAAACAACAAAAGGGCCATCTGGAAATTGACTCAGATGTTTTAGAGATGCTTTTTTTTGAGGGAGAACAAGCTAAGTTTTCAAATGCACAGTGAAGATCAGTGGTATAAGGAAAACATCAAACTTAATACAGGTGACCAAAACAGAAATATTCCTGAAGTAGAAATACAGTACATGTCAGGATTTCATCACATCTTCACAAACATAAGAGCTGTATTTTTATTTCCATACAAACTCAGATTCTTTATAACATCAAGCTTTCATTTGTTACAGAGAAGCACTACTAGTTTACCTGCAGCAGCTTAAAAAGTTCCCCCTGAAGTTGCTTTTCATCTAAATCCTTGATGTTTTTAAGGAGTTCCTGAAAGTAAGTGCATAAAGCAATAATAGCCTCTTGGGATTCGAAGAAATTTTGAGCCTTTCCTTCCTTAAATACATCAAAGCTGCCAATAGGTGGGCTAAAAATAAGAAGAGAATGGATGTATTAACATACTTTCCACGTTTTCTATGACAGCACTTGAAACATTTGAAAGGGAAAGGTCAGAGCTCAGCTTTTTTAAGCCACATTATGGACTCCCACTAGATTTTTCCAGTTTCAACTCTTCATACTGGATTCTTACTTATTTCCATAAAAACTTGATAACATGTCTTACTGGAACAAATAGCATACAGGACATCTTGAAATTATTAGCAACATACTCTGAAAGTGAACAAGTGTTCTATCACAACTGCACATACTGTAACAATTATGAACTCCATTTTTTGTACGCAGATGAATAAAACTGTAACATGTAAGTGAAAAAGCAGAGTGAGCTCACATGCATCATGAATTGTGGGCCCATTTTTAATTGCATTTTTGCCCATTGAAGTGTATTTCCCATACCAAAGTCTCTTACAGTGGTAAGTAATTCTTATGAAAGCTTTTAACTAGGGCTTCAGAAAATTAACAAGACAAAGTAGACGAAATAATTCAGTTCCTGTAATATATTAGAAATATCAACTTATAATAAGAACCGTATTTGCAGTTACACTTTTTGACAAATGACTGAACCACATACTTAAGAGCAGACAAATAATGAAGATCAAGAAATGTAAAGCTTACTAATGAAAAATGTTTGTTTGTTTGAAGAGCAATCCAGAAGATTTTTTTGCTACAAGAGTTCAAACTGCAATATACCAGTAGAAACAAAGAAATCCGTTACTGTGTTTCTGTCTCCTCAATGCTAAGGACAATTCCACTGTGCATAAAGCTTTTGAGCTTAAAACTGTTAATTCCTATCCCTTTACATTGTACTGGTACATCTTCACAGTACCAGCACAACAAACTTCTCCTGTCTAAGTTATATTTAACCAGGATCAGCTCCTTAAGTTTGATGCAACACGTGGGCTGCAAACACAACCATAACTAGGATGATGGTGCAGAATGAACAACAGGGACTACTGAAGCTGGGTGTTCTGCAGTAAGAACGTCAGATTTCTAGCAGTAGCAAAACAAGTTAGAATGCCCAACAGATGGTAGGTTAACATATACCTCAAGACATAATTCTAGACTTATAGAAATACTGAATAACTTCTAAGATCTCATTATACAGTAATCTGCAAGGTCAAGCTAAACAGTCAAACCTGAGAGACTTCTTAGAGACTAAGCCACAGAAACTGAGGCATAATAAAATATACTGACTTCAAAATCTACTGAACATTGATTTTGAATCTGAGGGGTGAGACAAGGGGAAACTAACATAGAAAAAGCTTAAAATTCTGATTTATCTCACTCCCCACGTCTTCCTTTCTCCCAAAATGAAAATGGGAAACAATAACGTCTTGCAGAGTAAGACACCAAACTAAATACTTACTTCTGTGCTAGCGCTGCATGAATTCTACGATACATGTAACATTCTACAAATAACCAAGGGGACTGAAACCAACTTGGTTCTCCATTTCCATCTGATAAGTTACGTTGGTACTCCAGGTATTGGTTCCACAGGGCAGCTTCGGGCAGCTCATCTTCTAGGGGAGTCACAGGTTTGTCTGTTTGCAGTTCATTCCGTAACTTGGAAAGGAAGGATATAGCTCTCTTCTCTGCTTCAACACCCTTCTGAAATAAGCAAAGAACAAAAGTTCCTATTCTGAACATTTATTCCTATAGCAAGATAGACCAATCTTTCAGGAAATCAGTAAGTGATAAGCCTTAGCTGCCACACACAAATCCCAGAACAACTCAGAGCTTGATTCAACCAAACACATTTGGGTGAATGACATTCATTTTACACATAACATCCCAAAATGAATTACATATTGGGCTTCTTTTTAGATTGGACCTTATGGTTAATAAAGGGAAACGGAAAACACAAAGGCACAGAAGGGATCTCCAATAGTTAGGGAAAAACAAAACCCCAGGCAAGCAGAAACCTTACTCTTACCTCACCATATTCTTCAAAGAACTCATTTTTGTGTCGATGCAGAGTGTCAATAGCTTTTGTGAGGATCTGGGGTAGTCGGTCTTTAACTGTAAAATATGCAAAGGATCTAAAAAGGAAAGTATCAAAATTTTATTACTGAGAGGAAATGATGAAATACCTACTATTTTTTAAATAGACGGTACACTTTTCTTAAATAGCAAGGTCTTAAAAGTCAGTTTCTGCACACCTAAAACAGTTGACAGCAATGAGAAAAAAAAAAGTCTCCAAAACTGCTTGAATGTGGTGCTCAGGGACACGATTTAGCAGAGGGCTGTTAGTTAGGGTAGTATGGTTAGGTTGTGGTTGGACTTGATGATCTTTAAGGGCTTTTCCAACCTGAGCAATTCTGTGATTCTATGACTGGCTCTACCAAAGGGACACAAACAAGGGCTAACTCCAGGCTAAAAGACATTCTCCAGTTGCTTTTACCAGATGTAAAGACATAAAACTAAAAGCACAGAGAACTGCATTAAGCTTAGGTATATTTGGTATTAGTAACATTTACAACAGCAAAATCCACACTGCTTGCTTTCCAATATATAAATATATATTATTCACAATTACACGTGAACTTAAATGAGTTTATACATACACATATAATTATATTTTACATAGTAATCAAGCGATTTACGGTTATGGTTGTTTTTGTTTGCTTTTTTTTAGGGGGAAAGACGGTAAACAAGACATGCACAACCCCACAACGAGCTGTAACCCATACTGGAGAATGATTTTTAAAGCTTTTCCACCGCGTGCACCGAAGCCCCGAGCGCAGCGACTCGGAACGGAGCAGTACCCGCAAAGGGCGGCAGGAAGCACACACCCCGCTAGCACCACGCTCGCTCCCCCAGCCACTGACGGCTTGAGACACCCGCAGCCACAGAGGGGGCGGAGAGGCACCGCCCGCCCTCAGGCGGCCCCAGCCCCGCACCCACAGCGCCACCTCCCGGTGCCGCCCGGAACGGGCCCAGCCGCGGCACTGCCTCCGCTCGCCCGAAGGGGGGCCGAGCGCCGGCCCCCAGCTCCACCCCCGCCCGGCACCAGTCGCTAGGCCGCGGGCCTCGGGGGAGGGCCCGGCGCCCGCAGACAGCCTCAGGGAGGGCAGGGAGCTGCGACCGGACCCTCGGCTCCCTCCTGCCCCTCACCCCGCAGCCGGTAACGAGCGCGCCGGGCCCCGACGGACCCCTTAAACCTGGCCGAGAGGGAGACCGGTAAGACCGTTACCGCCGCCATCTTGCCCCGCCCCCCGGAAGTCGGGCGCGGCGGCCGGACGTTATTGGAGCGGCGACCGCACCCGGCGCGCGGCGCGGCGCGGCGACGGGCGGGGC
>JACDJE010000039.1:404055-472538 GCA_016647715.1 Pavo muticus | reverse complement strand
GGAAGGGCGGCGGCGCCGGGTGCTCGCCGCCGCCTCCTTGTGCGAGCCGCGACGGGCGGCTGTGAGGGGGCGGGGAGCGGAACGGTCCCGATCGGAACCACGGGGGCACGGAGAGCGCCGAGAGCAGGAGGGCAGGCGGGCGACTGTGGGGCGAGGGAAGGGCCCCGCCTGTAGTATACAGCGGGGCAGCGTTTGTCCTTGTCCTTCCCGGCTGCCAGTGTCGCAGCCGGAACGTCGTCGGTCCCTCTCTCCTGTTTACCCCTCTCGTCTGGGTACCGCAGCGGCTTTAGCCGAGCGGCAGGGCGCGGGGCGACAGGCCGGGCGCGGCCGAGGCGCCCCTCAGCCGCGGGGCGGCGCCTGGGCCGCAGCTGCCGCCTCAGGGGAAGGGTGGGGGTGGGGGGGAGCGCCGCCGCCTCGTTCTTCCTCTGCAGGCGGAACGCCGCCCCTCCGCATTGGCTGTTTGGCGGCTAGCTTCCCTCCCGCCCCGGCGCGCAGCCAATGGGAGGCGCGCAACCCCTCCCCCGCGCGCATGCCGAGCGGGCGCTGCGGAGTTCCCCCGGGGAGCGGGGGAAGGGCGGCAGCTTCCCGTTCCGAGCAGCGGTCGCGGTGCCGTGAGGCGGTGCAGGGTTGTGCGCGGCCTGTCAGCTCCACGCGTCCTGCGCAGCGCCTGTGTACCGTTCCTGAACTCTGGATGGAGCTTGAAATGGAAATAATACACTTACTCCAGTACGTCTGCCAGCAACACGTTTACAGGCTGGAATAACGTTACAAGTGAACAGCATGTAAAATTACACCTGACATCAGTTATTTATTCTGTCGTAGCCAAAATGTGTTCCCTGCCTCTTTTTGTAGAACTACATGCAGCTTCCGTCAGTATTGGCATACCTCTCCTCCATTGAGTTACATCAGAATGAGCCCTGTCAGCATCCGGGCCTCACTCCCCTCTGAACGCAGTGATGTGCACCCACCAGAAAATGGTGATCTCAGTGCTGCATGAGATGCACGGCTGATGGTGAAGATCCCTTATATAACTTTTGAAGAACAGCCTTGCACTGACTTTTCCTCAAACTATACAACTCACCGACTTTTGTTTCTGTTAATAAGTTGCTGAACACTAATTCTTTGCCATTAGAGAAATGTTCCTGGTTAATGACAGCAGGTGGGGGCGGGGACTTGGCACTGCAGCAAGTGCAGCACACCCACTGAGGTGCTAAGCCTGCTTTCTGATTTGATTACCACATACAGTGAAGCACAAATACATCCAGGAACCCGTTTTCGTTCTGGGCTATTGAAATAACAGTGCACGTTCCTGTCAGCACCTGTAGGCCTGCCAGCAGGCCTTGCAGTCCATAGGGCCCTTTTACCTAACCGTGGGGTCAGCACCATAACCTGATTTCTTTGGTTCTCCCTTCATTCATGACAGCCAAGCGGAGCTGGATCTGCTCTTTGTAGAATCATAGAATCTTAGAATGGCCTGGGTTGAAAAGGATCACAATGATCACCTAGTTTCAATGCCCCTGCTATGTGCAGGGTCACCAACCACTAGACCAGGCTGCCCGGAGCCACATCCAGCCAGCTCTTGGCTGTTAGCGATGCAGCACCTTCAGCTGATGTCAGTCACTATGTGTGTTTTGTAGGTGATATTTCAGTATAGCACACAGTAATCTGGTAGTTGCTTCCATGGCGTGTGAGGGATTCACATAGCAGCCTAAACCCTCTTTAAGCTGTGTGCTTGCTTATGAGTAGTTATATCAGTGGGGTTACTGGGAGCACAGACCGCTGTGCAGAGTAAGCAGCAAATGGAAAAGGCACCTGCTTACCTGTTGATCCAGCAGCCTGTTCTGCTTCTCCCACCATGTATTGCAAGCACACAGTTCATTAATGTGATTTGGTCTTAGAGTAGTCCCATCGCATTGGGAAAAAGCTGTTCAGACCCATCACTGTGTGTTTGGGAGTACTAACACACACAAAAAGAATATGGCTCACCTTTTAGCTAAGGGAAAAATAATATTTCTTTCCAAAGGACTGATAGAGGATTTTATTTGTTTTAAATACAGTTCAGAGGGAAGCAATGAGACTGAAACTCCTGCGCCTTCAGACTACATCTTTTCACTCTTTAACTACAATATGCCAATGCCAAAGATTTAATAAAACTGGACATCGTCTTCTTAAGCTGGATAATGGTGTTGACAGAACGGATCACAGAACAGCTAAGAAGACTGGGGACTTGTATGCTCCAAAGACTTCTTCCCCTTGTTTGACAAGTCCCTGTGTGCAAGTCAAGAATTGGCAAGTGATCCAAGGAAATGTATCGGCTTTGGGAAAAAGTGTTTATTATCAGGGTGGGGAGATGTTTTTCCCACCCTGGAAGCGTTTTGGCTTGGCAGCAATGGAAAACTACAAGCTCAATGTGGAGTATATTAAA
Source organism: Pavo muticus (assembly GCA_016647715.1). NCBI lineage: Eukaryota > Metazoa > Chordata > Aves > Galliformes > Phasianidae > Pavo > Pavo muticus. The sequence continues at coordinate 470,113 of JACDJE010000039.1, read as the reverse complement.
AAGCTGGGGAACATATCGTCAAGATTTTACTCAATTGTATCAACTAGTAAAATTATTCCAAAATCAAGTACCCAGCTAGTTAAGAGGCCACCAAAGGCACCACGAACCAAGCAGCCCTCCAGAGCTAACCAGCCGCTGCTGTCAGACATGGAGGTAAAGAACAGAATTTACATTCTTTATAATACTGAGGGAACTTGGTCAATTTAATTTAGATTTAGATTTGGGTTTAGATTTACATTTTAATGAAATTAACGTATTTATTTGATGAAGAGCATTTTATTATTTACCTGACTATGACCTCAGAGGATTTGGACCTCTGCAGACAGAAGCAAACTTGGTAGAAACAGGTGTGTCTTATAGTTTGGAGATGAAGATTTACCAGCAATGTGTAACAAAGGGGAGGGAACAGAGTTGATTTCTAAAACAGAAAGACAGGAAACCCTTTAAAAATTATATAAGGCAGTGTTAAGGAGCAAGATCTGCCCTTGGGAGTAACTTAACTTCCTGTGGGTATTCTTGCTTGTCCAATTCTATCCAGTTTCAAGGCTTCACTCTATTGCTAACAGAAATCAAGATGAAAATAAACAATACCAAGTTTACAAATATTCAGATTAGGTTTCAGAAACTTCCAATTTAGACTGTGTTCTCAAGAATGGCTGTGTTTTTCTGTTTTTTTATAAACAGTCACAACATCTCAAACCATAGTGAAATAGCTTTAAGACTACAGCAAATTTATTCTTAGAGATAAAATATATTTTTGTAGCAACATGTGGATGAGGATCACTACACTTAACATTTGAAGCCTCACAGTATTTCAGAAAAATAGAAGGTTATTTCTGTGCTATCGGTGGGAGAACTGAGCTGCAGATGTAGCCCGTGTAACTTGAGCAAGATTATTCCGTGTGTAGAAATAGCACCTGGATCACCAGACTCCTGGGTCTACAGGTTAACTGCCACAGCAAACTCTTGTGGATAAAATCAGATATACAGGATGAGTAACTGGAATAGTGCGTACTTGCAGCTGTTACTCCCTGAGATAGGTCTTTGCGAGCCCCACTAATTCTAGCCAAAGCAGACTGTAAGCATAGTTGAATATAAGATCTCCAAGGAAAATCATGGAGTCAGAAATGTTATTGTTTTCCTCAAGCTACAATAACAACTGAGTTCCAGGGTGTTGCTAACAAAATAGTACTGCAGATGAGACTGAGACAAGTATTGTGCTTCCATAAATAGCTTGCACATTGCAAAATATGCCTATTACATAGTCTGCTGAATGTGAGCATAGAAAGTGAGGTCTTAATGATTGCCTTCCAGACATATAAGCTCCTGTTTAGTATCTTGTATGACTAACAGGAGTATGATATAATGTACCATCAATGCTCCATTGTAGAAAATTTATTTCCCACTTGAATTTTCCTGTTGCTTTGAAAGAAGAAAATGTAGAATTTTCTCTTAACATACCACATACTGTTCCAAGCCTTCTGGTTATGCTATGACATATTCAGAGGTTGTTGTTGAGTGGATTTAAGTAACTTTTTTTAGATTCCTGAGCTTTTTGAACGGCAGTATGAAATGCTAACAGTTTCTTTGCTTTATAGTTTCATGTATGTGCTTACAAGTAATACTCACTGCTATTTTTACTTTCTTCCTTTTTGAAGAAATTGAAAACATTCTGCCTGATAGCCTGAAATAATGTCGTTTCTGGGGAAGATCCCACATTGCAAAACAGTGTGCCAGAAATCATGTAAACTAGGACCTAACAAACCATTTTCTATTCTTAAATAAACAGCGTGTGGTTTTGTCACACGTACAGCTCCATCTACAGGGGTACTGCCAGGCTGTCACCCTGACCCTGTGCAGGCTGACTGCATTTTGGAATAAGCTGCTTCTTATTTATTTATTTATTTTTGAACCTATTTGTATACTCCCTTGTAGATACGTAATGTAAAGAGCTAACTGAAAGATGAGACTGCTTTCTGTAAGGTGACTGATATAGGTACAGCAAATGGAGAATCCTTGATGTATTTTTTTTTCCACCATGCTGTCATTTTTCTCTAAATCCTGGTGTCACAAAAAAGCTGATCTTGTCTTCCTCTGCATGTTTTGAAGTAACCAGGAACCCTCCAGTAACATAAGCCACGTTTCCAATGCAGCTTAGAGTTGGCTGTTGCCTTCCTTCACAGTCTGCCCCTGGAGACATGCTGAAGACTCACTCCTTAGGTTTTCAGTTAGGTGAACCCTGTGGTCCTTGATGTTTTCTGTTTGATGGGCTCATTAGCAACTTCTTTTTGCAGAATGGTCCATGGATAAGCTCCTTCTAAGCACTCATCTTCAGGTGCTGTCTGCAGGCAGAATGCTGAGCACCAGCAGTGATAAATGATCATTAGACCGGCCTTTCAGGATAGATGGAGGGGTTACTCCAACGTGATAACTGCTTTGGTTAGTCATTCAGTGCGTGCTGTCGCTACTACTCAGATTAGTTACTCATCTCACAAGGTCTCACAAGACATAAGAAGCCTTTAAGCTGATTTTTAATGCTGTTGCCTAGACAAAGCTTGAAAATCAATTAAAGATGCAGTAGCAGGTATCCTGGAGATAAAGATGGATGCCTGCGCTGATGTGAAGTTTAAGGTCATTTTATAGGTTTTCTTACTTAAAAATGCTTGCATTCTCAGAATGCAAGGGATGAGCTATGTGAATGATAGTTCCTGTGTGGTTGCTGGGGGGATGATGATACAGAAAATGAGTACTTAGAATGGCTGATCTGATGGTTGCTTTGGAGCTCTGAACTGAATCTTAATGAACTCAGGTGCAGCCAGGAAGGAGAGGTGGCAAGTGGCTAGAGTTGCTGTCAGCAGGACAGAGCTGCCTTTTAAGCAAGTTTTCAGGTGAAGGTGACGTAACAGACATTGTGGGATGAAGGTTTACCAGCCAGTTAACGCAGGTATTTTAGGATGAGCTGACTATGGACTTCTGCGTTACATCTCCATCAACTACCATGGGAGCCTGAGCATCTAGAATGCCTGCGGACACATAAATTATAGGTTTCTTAAACTCTACACCCATGCTAAACGTCCCTCACTGAACAATATTTTAGTAAAGGTGAAACAGTGCATTGTTTAAAAATAATTAAAAAAAAAGAACCATATCCAAGCTACATATCCAAACTGCTATTTCAGGCACATTTTCTTGGCAGCCAGCTTCTGGTGCTAATTAAAGTCTTTGCCTGGAAACTAAAATCACAGCTGTGAATTAAACAGCCTGTCCTGTAGCGCATCTACCTTGAAGTGAACAATAGCAAATTTAACTACAGAAAGTATAGAGTATTTCATGGCAGCGTGTGTGTGCTTCCATTAACCAGAGCTTTCCATAAGAATCTAAAATGTATCATTTGCACTGGCAGTTTAGATGCTGGGAATGGATTTGTACAGATGATACTGTAAGAGTGCAACTTTTCAAAGGTACTGCAGCAAGGGAACTGAAAATACAGTTCTGTTCCACTGTTACCAGCAGTTAGTTAACTGTGTTAACGGCGCAGTCATGGGAACACATCTACAGAATTGCTCTCTGAATATTCTAATTGCTCTCTGTTAGTGGTCACTGAAAGAAAGTGATGCAAACGAAACTTTGGGAATGACAACAGAATGGTAGTATTAAGAAAAAAGATAGAGTTTAAATGTGGGCCTTGACCCAGCTTACTGGTTCTGGGCCTCCTTAAGGAGCAGAGCACCTTTTCAGGTGTTGTGGTTTGACAGTGTATGATTGCCATGAGAATATCATTTGGATTTTAAGTTGAAGCATATTGTGGGTATAAGCACTTGCAGATGAGTACAGTTCTTCTGTACATTTGTTGTACACATCCCCCCTTGTATTAGTTACAAAAAGCTGGAAAGCAACTGATCTGCAATGAAAAGCATTGCTTTCTGGATATCTTCCATTACACTGTACTGAAAAATGTTATAATGGGATATATGAGGTATCAGAACAAAGAAACGTACTTAAAATGGGGAGTAGGTTTTGTAGACAGGTTTATTATGCCTTGTTGAATTCATCAGGAAAGCTTTTACACAGATGTTTGATTTCTCTGCCATTGCATGAGTTGATCTTATTGCGAGTCAGTATCACTTTTCCTCATCTTCTTGCATGGTGCCACTTATTTGTTTCAGCGTGGCATTTTATTTATATAAGATTGTGGAACATGGAGACAAGCTCTGGCTGTTGTGTACCATTCAACTGTGGTTTCAGTGGAGACTGCATTGTCAGCACGAGATTTCACTTGGAGTGGAACACTGATGATGCGCAGCATTTGGGCTGGCACCGAAGGTCTGTGACTTGCTGTGCTGCAGTGCTGTGATGGTTTAGGTTCCAGGAGTTACCTGGGCAGTGAGCTCAGCGCTCAGAACACAGTATTTGCAGCTGGAGCTTATGCTTGCTAAGCAGGCTGGGATAGTTTAACTACATGCATCTGCAGAGATCTGTAGGCTGGTATTCGTGGTGTCTTGCTTTTGATTTTGCTGGTCAGCCAAGCACATCATAAGTGGGAGGGGTGAGCAAGCGTGGCTGTACTGCTAAAGCATTTCACTGCCATTCAGGGAAGAAGGGCTCCCTTTGTGGCCCTATCACGACGTTTGTTGCTGTGACTTACTCGTGGCTCGTAGTTGGATCTCAGTCTATGAATGCGGGATACGTTTGCTTCCCCACTTAACAGGGAGTAACTAATCTCATTAGTATTTGTACACCAAGTGGACAGCAGAACAGTGATATAGTAGAAGAGAGCGAATAAATGAAAAGGGTCACCCTTGTGATTGCTTTGAGGCAAACATGAGCGTGTCTGTTATGTACATCTTGCTTCAGCCTTTCCCTAACTCAAATCTTTATTCCTTTGGCACAGAATCTGATGCAGTGCACAGCCTTTGCAACAGCAGATGAATATCATCTTGGTAATCTGTGTCATGACCTGACTTCCCATGGATATGTTGAAATAACAAGTTTGCCCAGAGGTAGATTTTTAAAACATCTTAAAAGCGGTATTATATTTTGGGAAATGACATATGTGTGAGATGTTTAATTTTTATAACTTCACATGTTTTCATTTTGGTAGTACCCTGGAATGTATAAATATAGCTCTATTTAAAATTCCATTTGCTTTAAATAAAATAAAAATTAAAGCAAACCATTTTGCTGTTACTGTATGATAATTTTTCCCTAAATTACCGTTATACTAAAAGAATCAAAAAATCAGATAGTCTTGGGAACGCATTCAAGAAAGCATAAATGAAATTTTCTTACGGAAACTCTTCTTTTATAGAAATTCACTAACTGAAAATTTTCTGAAGGTTTATTCTAATCAGTGTCTCAGTAATGTGACACCACAGTGGTTCAGCTGTCATCAATTTTATAATTTGAAGTGTTGCACCTTCTTTCCATACCCACATTTCTATTAATGTAAGCTGCTGAGGGTTGGAGGCACACGGGAGAGAATCTTGCTGACTACATGAAGTGTAGAAGATACACATATAGATATTTAGTTCTGGTAAAGAGAATGTAGCTGATACTTTATACTGGGCCAAATATATCCTGGTAATTGTTGAATGGTTCCCTTCAGCAATAATTGGTTCCGGATCTGTACGAAGTATCTCTGAAGACTTGGGAAGTTATGGCATGGAAATAGCTGAAGCACACTACGAGAGAAAAACAAACAGAGCCTTTTATAGCTTAAAGACCTTCTAGCCCTAGAACAGCTGTGATTTTCATATGTTGGCAGTAGATTTATTTTTTGTGAATGAACAGATTATGTGAAGCAAAAGATACCGTTCATGGACATTTCATAAGAGGTTATCAAATGTCTGGCTGCCTCTCTTAAGAAACCAAGCGTGACAGTACTCCAGTGGATCTTTATAAAGATTGCTTGAGTCATGGTTGTCTTTCTCAGAAGGAAGGCATTACATAGTATAGGCTCCATGTTCCTTCACAGTTCTTCTGTATTTTAGTGCTTCAGGGTAGAGTTATCCCAAATTGCTGTGATGCATGCATTACTGGCATTTTACCCTGGGAGCATGGGTTTTGCCAATTCTTTCATTTCTTTACAGTGTGTTTTTGACTTCTTACAATAGATACTCTGTCAGAAGCTTGCAGGAAGTGATGAAAGCTAGTTTGGTTGTGACAGCAAACTTTGTGGTGGTTGGGTGTAGATCTAACAATGCTAAGTTACCCAGTCGAAAGTTGTATCTTATACATCTGCAAAATACTAGCACATAGAAATCTAAATTAGCAATTAGTGTGGATTTGTTGCTTTGTAGTGTTCTTCCTAATATCATTCTTTTTTGACCACTTTAAAAATATTTTAGAGGTTGATACTGTAGCCCTCCTTGTAAGGGACCAAATGGACATTCACTGTATATATTTTACCTGGAGAGGATAAAGAAAGATCAAGTAAGGGCAATACTTGAAAAGGCAAATGAGAAAGTGCAGACAAATGTTTCTTCTGTGGTAAACTCCAGCTTCACACCCAGAACCTGCCCTAGTGATTCATCAAATCAGTTGTTCCTGAACTGGAATAGCAAGAGAAAGAAATCTTTAAATAGTTCATACAGGTCACCTGCATGGTCTCAATTCAGTTATTAGCAAAAGTGCATCCTATACTTATTTAGGCATCTCTTCCTGTCACCTTAGTCTGCCTGGCCCCAGTGCAGCAATGTCTGCATTAGCAAAGTAGTACAGCAAAGCAGATATGTAGAGGGCAGGAGAAAAAACTGGTTTGAGAACTCAGGATCTACACTGGAGGCATTCCATATACAATAGCTTGAGTCTGGTCTCCTGTAATGAATCCCTATTAGTGGCCAGAATTCATTTTTCAGTTTAATTTCATGCAAAATAGATACAGTTCGTGCATTCTGACACTTCTGCAATGCAAATTGAAAGTGTGGTAAATGAGAGCGACTAGAAGATTTGTTTCAAAAGCATGCTTTGATCCAAAGGAAAACACAGTTGTAGCTTCTACTGTCTTGGGGGTATGCTTTTTCAGGTTTCTATCAAAGCACAGTCAGCAAAATTTGAGTGCAGATTAGTCCCTTCCTCAATAGAAAGGAGAAAGATGTTGGTAGTTACTCTGTAACTGTGGGCTTACTTCCATCATTCCATGCTACCTGTCCACTTCTGCCTTCTGTATTCTGCTCTTGGTTATTTACTGTGCCCTGCATCAGTTTTTTCTTAAGTCTTTTGTTCTTTAAAACAACTGTATTTCATTAACTACAGTTTCCAGTGAAGTTCAACATCATAGCTGAGTCTGTCTAGAGTGTGACGCTTCAGAGAAGCTGTGTAGCTTTCTATTATAGCTTTTTAATCAGAAAAATAAGATACAGGACTGACTTTGAACTGGAATCGTGCTTGTAGCTATTGCATTTAGAAGTTTAAATCATTCTGCATTTTGAAGTTCTGTTTGTTCATTTATTTCAAACTAGATGCTGCAAACGTTTTGGTGATGGGTACTGAGAAGTCTGCAAAAGAAGATGATCCTGGCATGATTTTTTTCTTCAGGTAAGTTATAAACTACGTCTGAAATAGTATTTTACAAGTACCAGTCCTGCAAAAGCAGTGCAGCTTGCTAAATCATAGCATCACACTACCTCATGAAGCTCAAGGAATAACTGTCCAATCTAAATGGTTCAGAATAAAAAAAAAATCATATTTACATAGGGGAAAAAAACAAACATTTTAATGTTTTACACTAAAGTATGGTTAAAAAGCAACTATGGCGTAATCTCTGTGTGTTAGTGCTAAATTCCTTAATTCACAGTGTCAAGAATTGCCACCATACAATTTGAGTATTGCATTAAAGTACATTTAAAATAGTGTAATTACACCTCAGTTTTTCCTTGAATTCACAGGGAAGGGGCTGTTGTGTTTTGGAATGTGGATGAGAAAAGTGTAAGTAAAGAAAAACCATTTGTTAAAGCTTCATCAGCAGATGTCAGTCCCACAAAGCCCGTCGTGCTTTGGTTTTTTCTCAGAACTTGGATCTCTCCAGGAAGGAAAAGGACTGATTTTTCTCTAAGGAGTGCGGCTGCTGGCCTGCTGCTGCCCTCAAGCGCGTGGGTTGCTGATACATCACCTATACATGACCTTTTAAGCCTGTCTCTGCGCAAAATAAGCAAATAGATGTGTAATGTACAAAGGGGGTGAAATCTCTTAAGCCCAAAAACCTGAAACCTTAACCTTGTGAGACTGACAGAATTTTTTTCTTCCCTACAGCAACGTATACTGAAAAAGTAAACCAGAAAAATCAACGCATGAATGGTTACTTAAAAGAAATGAATGCAAAGGAAAATAAATGAGCAGTAAAAGATCACTGTAGAGCCATTTAAGTCAAAACTTACAGTTGGGTGACTTGCAAGGGGCAAAATTTGGAAACAGTTGCTTTTTACATTGTTTTAATGTTTTTACCAGTGAGCAGTTTTCCCTAAAGGAAGGGGTTTTTTTTGGTTGGTATAATTGTTAAAAAAATAGCAATATTGAAATAATGTATCCCTTATTATAATTTGATATTATTTACCCACCAAGAGGGGTATGCTGCAGGCATATTTATTCTTATGAATATATTTCTAGTTATTTAAAAATACCTTTTTTTACTGTGGTTAAATAAATTTGAGCTCTAGATAGATAAAGGCATCGATCTTCTCTGTAGGCAGGGTATGTGAAACTAACTGGTGTATTAAACAGATGATACTGAGATGGACAGTTCATAGACAGATTTTCACTAATGTAAATGAAAACACAGAGTAGTTGCTTCCAGATGTGAACTACTTCTGCATTCAGGTTTGCTTTTTCTGTATCAGACCTGAAATGCTCCCGATTTCCTGTCTATTTTGGAGAGTTACCTCAGCTAGCCTACAAAGACACTAGCTCTCCCTTCAAACCTTGCAGTTTGCTATGGCAGTAGCTGTGCTGCTGTCTCACAGGTGTTGCTGAGGACTAGCTGACTAACCCCTGTTGATTTTTATGAATTGGGTGGGCACTTCTGCCCTCTGAAAAATCTGATTTTCATGTGTATTTTTACATGCTTAAGTACCATAGAAAACTTGATGAATTCTTTCTGTCAGGAGCAGCTTTACTTGGTGTTTTTGGTAGTTTTATTTAAAAAAGAGGAAGACTGCCATTTTCTGTATTTTGAAGTCATAGTATTAGTTGAAGTCAAAGTATTAGTTTTCAAAGAACTTGCTCAAATATGGGGCAGTATTTTTTATGCTTGAGTTTTAATGAACTGAAACAAGGAAAAAAAGGCCCGTTGAACAGAAACTGAAAGTAATACAGTGAAATGGTGTGTAGGGACCTGCTGTGAATGGACAAAATCGCTCTTTAGAAGTACTCCGGAATGAATGCTAGGGGAGGAAAAACTATTTTAAGCTAATGAACACTTAGCAGAAGTAGTAATAACTACAGGCTGATTGTAACTGGGATTTGAAATTATAAAATACTTTTTTCAGATACCTCAGCAGTAAAGTTGTGCGATATCCTCCCCACTGTAGGGAAAGATAATAACAGATAACCAGTTCTAAATTTCCCAAAAAAGAGCGATGGTCACAATCCAGTTAAACAAAGAAATATTTGCTTACCTGTCGTAAGGATTAGGGCTCACCAAATACTCCAAAGAAAGGGATCTCCAAATAGAGATCCTTCCTGGTGGCAGCCAGCCCTTAAATGAGGCTTAGGGAGGGGTGAAGCCTGGTTCCACCTGTGCTCCCAGGGCTGGCTGTGTCCCTTCACCAGGTGCTCAGTCATTGGCTCAGGCTGTGACTTAGCATTTCCCATACACCCACCAAAAATAGCGAGGGCAAAAAAAATAAACTAGCTTCAAGGTGGAGTGCATCAGTTTTGTTAGAAGGTGATTCTGTGATGCAGTCGCCTCTAATTGCGAGAGTTTGCACTTGATGAATCCAAAAGATCTCTTCTCATTAAATGTACTGTGTGACAGGTAGATCCTTCCATAAAATTAGGCTGGGCCGGGAATAAACTCCTGTCAATTAATGGAAGCTTTTGTATCACTTTAAAAGAAAGCTGCCGCTGAAACGTAATTTCCTGTTATCCAGATGAATGGCAGAACTTTGGAAGTAGGCGTGTTACAAGGCACGTGAATTTCACACAGTCGGTTATGGTCTGTAAACCTTTGTTAAATCTTACTCTGAGCTGGAAGTAGCTTTGGAAAAGACTCTTCATTTGTTAACAGTGTAACTACTACTGTATTGATCATGACTCCACAATGCCAACTAGGCTATCAGGATCCAAGTAAATATACCCTTGAAATCTGGCATGCTGCATTATGGATCAACAGTTAATTCTGGCATTGTTTTAGCAGGACTTGCGTTGCTCAGCTGTCCCTGGTAGCAGTGTAACTAACTGGTTGGCCTAACAACGTCTACTTCCTTACTGAAAAAAATGAAAACTACAATATTTGGAATATATAATAGGTCACTGAAACAAAACTATTGATTTTAGCAAGCTAGTAATTTTGGCAGAAATGGCCACCTGATGTATTTCTCCTGAAGATTCTTCCCACTCTCAGACATCTGCCAGAGTCTTGTGCAGCTCGCTGTTATACTTCTTCACTGAAGTCTTTACTGCTGCTGTGGTTAATCCTTATCTTGTTTTATAAATGCAGGCATTGAATGACATTGTCACAGATCCTTTGCAGTTGTTCACAGACACAAAATTCTTCCACATAGCTTCCAAAATAAACTGTGGTAATAACTGCTTTCTTTGAATACAAAAAATTTACTAGCACTCCTATTTGTTTTTATTTGAATAACATTAATAAGCAGGAAAGTTGCCTTCATTGATGTATTACATGCTAGCTCTTCATAGAGTGATAATATATTACAGTAGTAACTACTGTTATGTGCGTTGTCTTTTTCTTAGATGAAGAATATAATGCGAGTGCTGGAACAGCATGAAATTCAGCCATATGAAGTTGCACTAGTCCACTGGGAAAATGAAGAGATAAACTACAGAATAGGAGAGTAAGTATTTTCAAGTGCTTGTGTTTATTTAATAGCTTACCGACTTCTAAAACAAACTAGTAAACTACTTTACTAGTAACTAGGAAAAATACGCTTCTCAGTTTTTTTTTCAAATGAGTAAAATAGGGAGAGAACAGTAAACATAAATTCACCAATTTTGCTGAGCTGCTAAACTTTCAATTAACGGCCTTTATGACTTGGTTATATGTTAGACTTTATAAATTACGAAGCTCCACATCCACACAACTGAACGTTGTTCTTCAAGTGTTCCAAAGAGAATGTGAGTGCCTCAGAGGTAAAAGAAATATCCATTATTGAGACAACTTGGATTTTAAAGGAGGTACAGAATTTCTCTGGATAAGCTCTAGGTTCAAATACAAAGTTATGTTCTGCACATACGTCACTTCCTAGGAAAGATACAGCTTGAGTGATGTGGCACCCATCTTGTCTTTTTAACTACTTTTTTCGTCATGGAGAGCAAATGATCTCTGTGGGGATACTTATCAATGTTGTTGATGATGTCATTTATCTGCAGTTTTCCAACAGCGCCAAAAACCTTTACTCAGGAGACAGTAACACCATAAGCTGAGCTAATGAGTTTGAGTTTATTTAAGGTAATTTGTTAAGTGGACAACTGTGTGGGTTTTTTGGTTGGTTTTTGGTTTTAGTTTGTTTTCTGGCCATTTGAAAACTACGTGGACTATCCAGTTGTGGAATTTGTGACTCCTGACGTGGTCTTAAGACTGAGGAACTTATTTTCAGTTATCTGTTTTGGTTATTTTTGTACTGAACGTGAGTAAAATGCAACAGTGAGGGGGATAGCCATGTAGATCATTATCTTTATATAAAACCAATCTTTCTTGCATTGATTGTTCTTTAAATGTTCCTTTGCTGTTTGGCTTAGTCAATGAAGATGCTTCAATCTTGTTCTTACAGAGGGCAGTCAAAGCTTCATAAGGGAGAAATCTTGTTAAATTCTGAGCTGGATACTGATGAAGTCGTTCTGCAGAAATTTGCCTTTTCAAATGCCCTGTGTCTTTCTGGTAAGTTAATACTGTTGTGTACTATCAGCTCATTCTGCAGATTTAGTGAAATATCATTGTGAGTGGGACTCGTACATTGCAACACTGGAGAAGACTTAGTGTCTGGTTTTGGTAAACTTTATAAAGATTGATTGCGCATCAGTGGGAGGATTCATTTTTACTTTGTCTTCCTTAAATTTGAATTACTTCTTGCAATTTAAATCTTAAAGATGAACAAAACTCCTTAAGAAAATACATTTTACGGACAGACATTTTACTAAGCATCCCGTTGCCCACATTTGAGATTATTCTAGGATAGTCAAAGAATGTAACCCAGTATTAAAAAGCTGTCAGTAATCTTAATTGATCATGACATCATTAACAGAAGAAAAAAAAACTTGGTACCAGCTAAACCAGACAGAGTTGTAAAACAGATTTTCAGCTCAGGAAGTCTAGCAGCATCAAGTGTGCGGACTGGAGTCTCAGACCATGTTTTCCAGGAGTGTTAGCAATGGCTGTGTGCCATGGTGGTACTTATGTCAGGAGGCACTGAGTAGTCAGGCTCAGCAGTGATGCTTCTGCCCGAGGAAATAATCTCTGCTTCTTTAGACCTAGAATGAGGTAGTAAGTGGGAATAGAAACCAGCAGCAATAAGGCTGTCCTCAAGAAGACTTTAAAGGAAAACCTCTACTGCTTTGAGAGTAAATTACAAGATTCATATACTATGTGGGGGAACATAACTTTAAACAGAAGACATCCAGAAACGGAATGCGTGTTTTGGAAGCTATACACTACTTGATCAAGACATACAGTGTAGTAACTAAATGGTTCTTGACTGCTGAAAAAAGAGCTACTAGGGAATAAAGCCTTTAGTTTTGCTGTTGTTAAAGCCACAGCATGAAAAAGTATTGCCATGTATAATGGAGCAAGGGATTTATTCCCAGGAGATAATTGGTGCCAAGTTATGTTACTATAAAACATGTATGCCATAAAGGAAGACAGTGCAACGTTCAGTGTTGTTAAGGGATACAAGTATAGTCAAAGTCAAATTTATGACACAACAGAAGCTAACCTCTGTCAAATAATCGATAGCTGAAATGTCTATTTTCAAAGGTTAAATTAAATGCTGTTTAAGTTGCTGACTTGGATTAGGGCTCTGTACTCATAAGATGAATGTGAAGAATGCTCAGCACTGGGTTTATTGTGCTTCTTGACTTGTATGATTATGATCACAAAAGAGTTAGAGAATTAAATCTTTCCTGTTTAATTTCTTTGAGTGGATGGAGGTAATTTTTGGAACTGGTCTGATGTAATTACTTCATTCTTGCTTGGGAATCTGAGGATTAAAGAACAGCCTGATTTCTGCATGTCCACGTAGAAATCATCTTTAAGGCTCAGGTTGAGACACAGTAGAACTTGTGTTGGTACTACTTGTGATCAACAACTTCCAGAGAATACATACTTTTTTAATATTTGAAGTTAACATTATATTCACCAAAAAAACAAAATTGGAGATTGTCTAAGTTTGGATTTAGCTTCAACAAATACAGGTGGTGGTATCTCTATACAAGCTAATTCTCACTGGCTTGAGCACACTTCATCAAACATTGGACAAATGGAGCCAAAGTTCTGCACAGCATCGTAGAAATGCAGTAGAAACTTGACTGGCACCACTTGAAGTCAGCTTGACTCCAGCAAGGCTTAAGTATTTCTAGCTTCTGCAATGCCTCCTTGGAATGGAGTTTGCAAAGGCTCCATACTCACAGTATAGCACTCAAACTCACCGCCCTAAGCTGAAGTAAAGCCTCTCCAGGATCTGAACCAATCCACTGGAGAGGAGAGCTGAGCTCACAGTGGTTCTGCAGGCAGATCTGTGTTGTTACACAACCCAAATTTGTCTGTAGATGTATGAATACATTGGTTGTGCAGTGTAATTGGTAACTCACTACAGATATGTTTGTGTCAGAGTGTCTTGAAACAGTGCTGTATTTTGGCAGATGTAGTTGATTTGAAAGCATACATACCTGCCTCTCACAGCATTCTGTTTTGTCACCTCTGTGTTGCAGTAAAACTGGCTATTTGGGAATCGTTATTGGATAACTTTGTGGAATCTATCCAGTCAATTCCTGAGGTGAGGTCTTGTTTATACTTTTCTCCTCATTTTCTCCTGTGCTTTGTAAAGTCTGGATCAGTCTAGATACAGCCGAGGATATAGAAAAAAGCAACTGGATACTTAACACATTTGATTGTAAATCCATCAAGATAGAAAGCTCAGAACATCTTTAAAGGGCTGGGACAAGAAACCAGCAGTCTGTGAAGGGTTGGGGCACAGTGTGGGGAAAACTGCATTGGAATAATTTTTCCCATTCTGTGCCACTGTCACCTGCTGTCGATAAACATTGACAAGCAGCATTTAAAAGTTTGACCAAACATAGCATAGTGTGACAGCTTGGCCTCAAAGTATCGTGCTGTGACTTCAATATAATTAAGAGTTCGTGAGCGTTACACTTAAATTACACTTTCTCGTGAGGTGTAGTTAAAATAAGTAGTCTGTATCATGTCGCATACAAAAATAAGATTCATAGGTTCAAAAGAGAAATCCTCATTTATTTTTAATGAAGAGAATAAATAGTAATACATTGTTTTAAGCGAGGAAGAAGTTTGTAGAAAAGCAAAACAGCAGCAAGGTAAAAAGAACATTGTCAAGCCTTAAAAATAGCAGCAGTATTGAGAGAGAACAGATGATTAACAGAAAGCATTCCAGGATTCTTACCTGGGAGAACAGTTGAACGATAGTACTCTTATCAAGCTAGATAAGCAAGGCACTACGGAAACCAAACGTAAGTGTTATTAAATCTGATATTGTGTTTAGATTTTAACTCATATATATACTTCAGGCTGTACAGCTTCAGACTTCGTAACCACTAGTATATGCTATTTGATCAGGCAGGTAAAACTTGTTACTTTGCAGATACTAAAATCAAGAAGGAAGGTAAAACTATCTCACGCAGATGTCATGCAGAAAATCGGAGAACTTTTTGCATTAAGGTAACATTTTTTGTTACACTGAAGATAATGTCATACAAAAATTAAAAATCAAGTTGTGCATGATACAAAGACCAGAGCGCACTAGAAGCTTTGGAGCAGTTCATTCTGGCCTAAACACAGCATAGTAGCGGGGGGATCCCCTCAGCCACCTTCTGGCTCAAGGCAGTGTGTGCTGTTGTGGTGGTCAGAGGACTGTTTCCCACTGACTCACCACTCAGTACCTCAACTCACCCACTGTAGTACCTCAACTGTAGACAGGTGTTAAGTAGCATTTTGTAAATGGACTAATTCCACACCCTTTTCCTTCTCTGGGTTCAGGAATGCAGTTACAGTACGTACTACGGTATGCAAAAGGATACCAGGAGGAAGCACAGGGATTGGCAGAATTGCGAACTATAGCTTAGAGTCAGAAAGTTTTTCAGTGATTCAACAAATGACCTGCAAGTTCTCTTCTTTCCCTAGACTCATCAGAAGCAAATGCTACATTGCAAGGATTACATTTTATCTCTCTCAAGTGAAAAGTTGCTAATACTACAGACTTTTTTTTTTTTTAATAGAAACCTTGCAAAATCAGTGAAGAAAGAGGTAAATGAAAATATGGTTTCTACTTTAAACATTGAGTTTTATACCCATACTTGGAGGACCTTTCAGTAAATGAGCTACAATGATCAGAAGTTCAAAGATTTACGTGAGCAGTAGATTGAGAGACAGACGACTTTATCTCCTAGTCTTTATAATGTTGAGTCAGTAGCCTGGTTCTGAACCGTACTCCCATCCCCAGTGAGCATCGTCAGTCACACTTAAGAGTTCTCAAAATAGAAACAAGCTGTTAGGGACCTCCCCCTGTAACTTTAATTCACATATTGATCAGCTTCAGTGAGCTACTAGCACAGTGGACTTCTGCACTGTCAAGGAAGTCAAGGAAGGTGACAAGTCAAGGAGGTAATGCTGCCATAAGCCAAAAGCAATTAATGTATAAGGTGTGCATATTACAGTATTCTTGGATAAGTTTCAGGAGATGTTACCAGTTTTAAACAGTGACTACATGTGCCTTTTATTATGAATGAGATTCTTCTCATTAACAAGAAAAACTTTGTAATTTTTATTTTAATTACTGTGTAAATATTTGCTCCTATATGCACCAAAAGGAACTTTGAACTACTGCAGTAACCATTCTTTTTAGACACCGCATAAATCTGAGTTCAGACCTGCTAATAACACCTGACTTCTACTGGGATAGAGAAAAACTGGAAGAGCTATATGACAAAACATGCCAATTTCTCAATATTAATCGCAGAGTTAAGGTAGGTGTCTTATTGTTGTAACAATTTTCCATATTCCATTCAGCTGTCATTGGCTCAGCCAGGCTACAGCCTGCTCCATGAATGTCTGTTTTTATTTTATAAAAGCCAAAGACCAAAAGGCTCCTGTACACCATCCCCCTTTCCGTGTTCGTAACCCACTCACATCTTTTACCCAGTTTAGGTTAACAACCCTGCCTCAACCACCTAGACTTAAATGGATTGTGTACTTCCTGAGCCACTAACTTAGGCTTTAAATAGTTGTAAGAAGAGGAGCTTTAATTCTTTTTCTGAAATGTGTGCAAGAAAAAAAAAATGTGATGTGAAGCACTCTTCTTATTTATGACATGATCATCCAGGTCAGTTCATTGCAGGGCAATGTAATGCTTACTGCTCTACCAGAATAAGCATGAGATACCTCTTCTAGTGGTACAGCAACCTTACATACTTATTTAGTTACTTTTGAGGCATTTCCATAAGCTGCATGTTATTTGCTTGCATTGTTTTGTGACTAAATGTCACCCAGTAGCTGTTTAATACCTGCATACACACATCTAAATTTGTATTTGTTTTTTTATGACTCTGTTGAAATAGGAGTTGTATTAGAACTCCCATTGCTTCTGCATGCTACATCACAAGACTTTGCATTCTGCACTTTCACAGAAACGTTAACAGCTTTCTGCAGCAAGCCCCTTTATGGACTGTTTCTTTAGCAACCTCATACAATGCGTAGAATCCAGCTTTGCCCTCTGTGTGAAATCTGTTGCAGGTAATGAATGAAAAGCTTCAGCACTGCATGGAGTTTACAGACCTAATGCGAAACCACCTGAATGAAAAGCATGCTCTGCGCCTCGAGTGGATGATAGTAATACTCATCACCATAGAGGTTGGTTGTGGTGGATTTTTTCCCCACTATCACATTGAAGAACGTAATAATAAGTGTGATTTATATACCTCAATTTGAAAAATCAAGATGAGCTTATTCATGTCATGTACAAGGGGATTAGCCTTCAGTTCTTTGCAAGCAGCTTTTGAGTTGCAGCTGTAGTTATTTTCTGGCTTACAGTCTAAGCTGTTTTAAAGATTGCTAAGAATTGTTCATTGATTTAATGATGTGTTTGCTATTTCACAGGTTATGTTTGAACTCGCAAGGGTAGTGTTCTGACATCAGAGCAAGCCCTGGAAGGAAACTGACAAAACCATAATGACCATATGGCCAAGAAAATTCCTGTCTTACATGCTTCTGGAAAATAGTGGAATTGTCTTGTCTCTCTTGATAAATATGTACATACTCTACTCAAATAAAGAAATTATGAACATTATACCAACTGCTGCAACAGCGATATTAAAGAATTCTTAACCTATGGATGTGCTAGTGTAAAGCTGAGGTACAAATGATACAGTTGCAGGGGAATCCTGCCAGTCATTAGGCTGGATACAGAGCGCTAGCATTTTCCTCCTTACTGAACAGAGACAGAATGATGGACCCCTTCTGGGCTGACCTTGTTAATTTGCTGACAGACTCTCGTGCCTCATCCCCTTGACAGTTAAAGAGATGCTGATTATTTAACCACTTCCTGCATTTCTGATGAATCCCTAGGCTTCCCCAGCTCCTTCTTGGATAGAAGCGATACTGTCCTGAAGACGACTAGTTTCCAGGAAATAAGCTTCTTACAACACTGCTATTTGTTCTAATGAGAATAGAATTGGGCAGAGCTAGGAAAAACATCTGACTACAAATCTGTCCACTGTAAGAAGCACTAACTCCTCTTTAACAGTAAGCTTTTCTCCTCAGAGAATCAAAACAGGTAATACCTGGAGATCTTGGTTCTGGAAATAGCTCAACTACCAGTTCTATGAGCTGCTGAGGTCTGAGCCGTCAGCCCCATTCACAAGAGTGACACAGTCAGCAGAACAGCTTGGTGACAAAGCTTACTATTAACTGCAGAACAGCTCCTCAGCACTGATCTCTTATGTAGGTTTAGAGAAGCAGTGCATTAGATCCATTAAGTGGTGCTTGGTTTTTCCTACATAGCTACTGTAACAGAGAATTTAGTTAAAATTTAACTGTCATTATTCTAGCAAACTGAACTTCTTTTTAAACACACAAAATAGGCTTCCCCCTCCTCCCCAATTTAAGTGTAACACCTGAGCCTGAGACACTATGTTCCCATTCATCTCACACATCTAATAGTTTTACTATTTCAGCTCAAGCTGCTACAACGTAACTTTGCAGGCCAAATGCATCATCAACAAAAGTGATTTTAACAAAGGCATTTGAGGACTCCGAGATGCTTTTTAAATGCATGAAGCATCTAGGTTTGAATATCTCAGGTGTTCTGTCTTAAGATGGAGCTTAAGAGTTAGCAAGTCAAACACACTAAAACAACAGAAGCATGCTTAGTTTTGCAACTTTACATCAGTTTCTGTCCGCACAGATGATGAATGTTGTGAAATCCCTGAAGTCTTCTCCAAGATTCCAACCCCCTTTGCTGTATTGACTATTCAGTTTTACTTCTGCAGTTAAGCTGTAACTGCATATTAAAGTTTTGTATCAATCTGCTTCAACCATGTACCCATTGCCAGCTGCATCTCAAGTGAGGGTTTGGGTTTGTTTTTAAGTGATGAACTGTACAGTCTGACAGAGTGAGAATATCTTCACTATATTACACACAGAGACCCCAGACCAAGCCAGGAATACAAATGCACCAAGAACTTCACTTGAGCCTTCACAGCAAAATGATAGCACAGCAACCCCCCAAATGGGGCACAGTTAGCATATTCCTCCCGTCTGTAATCTTCAGCCCTGCTTCAAGCTGGGCAGCTGACAGAGGTCCTGTGCAAGCTTACTGCATGACCTGATTAGCAGGGAGTTCTGTGGCAGAGACGAGATTAAAACCCAGTTATAGAAGCAAAAAACCACTGAGACTCTAAAAACACATCCATCTTATTTGTCTCATCCCTTACACACCTTCCTACTTCAACTGCAAAGAACTTTCTTCACTACAGTTTGCACAGTTCAGTTAAACTCCAAAATGAGTCTATTCTAGCCCATGAGGATCATCTAAGGAAGAGTGCAACAGTAGTAAATACAAATACGAGAAAAAACAGACAGCAAGCCTGGTGTATCTACAACTCTTAGAATTGCAACTTTTTAATGACAAATGTAATTCAAATTAGACCATCCTTTATAGAGACCCCAATGGTGCAGACAGCTTCTGTCAATGACATGAAGGACAACTTGTAGAAAAGTATTTTCTTTGATGGATCTACTAGAAAGAGCTGTCATGAGACTAGCCACTTCTACAATAGCAAAGAAAGCTAACAGTCAGGACTCCTGACTTCCAGCAGCTTTTGAAGGGAACCTCTCTACTGACCACAATCGTTTTGTCAGCACACCAGCTCTGCATATGAAAAAACTTTATGCAAATGACACTTCCCTAAGATCCCTGCAAAGATTACTTACATTCAGTCCAGATGGCACGTAAGAGCTTACAGGATGACATTCTTGCTAGCTTCGAGCATCTACCACCTGAAACAAAGATTCTCTCTCCCCTTTCTCCATTCTAACCTAACCCTAGGAACAGGACAAAGTTCAGCCCAACAGTGGAAAGAGGAGTCAGATACTATGTGTCCACCTAGATGAGTTTTACTCACAGCTCAGTCACAAAGTTGCCTTCTAAAGCACATGGTACCTACCAGAGAACAAGAGAGATGAGCGACCTCGATAGAAACAATTTTGTGAAAAATCTTTTCCTATTTTGGACACCTCACATGTAGATTGATTTAGAAATTGCAACAGCAAGCGGTGTACCTCTTGCTTTTACCAGCTGCCTCTCCTAGACCCTCAAGACAAGGAAAGACTTTAGGTTGGAAATTACTGACCTGTGAGATACAGCCTTTCTTCCCTGGATGGCATTAAGCATCTGTCAGGCGTCCTGGCATCCTAGTCCGAAGGCTGCTTGATGATGGCCTGACAACTACCAAAAAGACATACAGAACTTGAGGTACTTGGATACAATAAATAATGTGCAGGGATTTAAAAACCAAACCCACTGCCCAAAACACTTATCTTCAGGTGGCAGGAAAGAGAGCTTAAACTTTGTCTCAGCTATCTAAGGGGAAAAGAATATGTCTTGAGAAGTACATAAGACCAGCTGAGAAAAAAAAGAGATTGTGATTCCTTACAATGAGAAGGAAGGCAAAGATCTCAGCCTTCAAAAATTATTGTGCTGTAACTACGCATGGTACAAAGCAGCCCATTTCTCCTGATCCCCATAATGATTTCTTAACAACGTGTATTCTGTACTACACCTAAAACCCAGGAGGCTGGGTCTCAGAAACTCGGAAAACTATGTGATTCCAGCAGTTTGGAGTTCTCTAAAGTGTATGACAGAGCAATAACTGAATTGACCTAGTGCCACCTGGAAAACAGACCAACCCCTCTCCTCACACACAGCATGGTGACCAACCATTCTAAAGCAAACAAAAAGAGGAGACATTTTTTTTCCTTAAGTCTACTTTTGAGTTGTTGAAGGCATTATGTTTACATCTAGTATCACCAGTTCTCCTTATTACTGCTATTTATGTCAAGTCTTCAAGCTCCAGCCACACAAAAAACACATTTTCCAGAGTGGTCAAACAGGAATACCAAACTGTGCTAACTGCTGCCCCCCAAATACTTCTCGACAACCTCCTAAGCTTAAGTCACAAGGCTGGCCAACACAATTTCTTCACAACTGTTGAGTATTAAGCATCTCATAAGCTTAAAGTCACCACACAGACAGCATTACCTGGTGATGTGAATACAGTACCAATGCTATTCACTCAGATGCGTCATTTTCTACAGAACACCTCAGCCTCAAAAATGCACTCTGTACAGTTGCAGTTTTAATTTTTTCCCCTAGGAAAGCAAAATATACAAGTACATATACGCATGTAACTATCATCCTGCTCCACTACAAAGGCCTCCCCAGCTAAGAACGCACAGTCACGTTTCAGCCCTTCCAGTTGAAAGCAGGCAGGACGGCTCTAGCAGGCTAATCTGGGATGAAGGCGAAGGCAGAACAAAGAGGGGCAATCTTCACTGCAGGAGCTGCGTCAGTTAAGTGACACTACAACTCCTGATGGAAAAGAGACTCCTAACAAAAACATTTTCCTATGTGCAGTTAAACCATTTCCTTTGGCGACAGATGTTCTACTAGCAAAAATATTTGGGTTTTTTTGTTCTGTTTTGTTTGGGGGTTGTTTGTTTTGCTGGTGTCAGTTGCAGCTACCCAGATGCTGTAGACAAAGCCTTGTTCGCTAGGTGTAAAAACAATATGCTGCCACATTCTTAACTAACATCATGATACCAGAAGAACAGCTACTTTGTTCTACTTCTTCCTTCTTTCCACATATACAGTGTACACCAAAAAGAAGAAAAAGAAGGCCTACACAACAGTTTTCCTTTGCCTCTAGGAAACTGAGGCCTGCTGTCAACATGACAGCTTTGGGGTTGACCACTCACCTATCATGAGCACATCCACCAGGAGGTCCCCATGCCAGGGAAATCAAGACAAGAGAAAATGCAGAGCAATTCCTCATCTGCTGCTGCACCCCCGTGCAAGAGCATCTCCTGGGACCGCTTCTTGGTTTGTGCTCCCAACGCAGAGATACACCAGTAAGGTTTGACTGATGGAATGACAAATTATAGCAAGGAAGATACTCCTGGATAAGAAGATCGGACACTATCAGAGGAATGATATTTATTAACCAAGAAGTTACTGGTGCTATTGCACTTCCCCCTGTAACATGATAGAAAGCATAACAAGATAGCAAAACAGCAAGGTCTTAAGCCACAGCGAGTGAGAATCTGGTTATACGCGATAGCAGTAGGCACAGAAATAAGAGAAATCAATCACTTATCTTCAGAAGGCCTGTAAGGTCATCAGGTATGCAGGGATCTCCAGAGAAGATACTCTTACCTGCACTACTAACCCTTAAATGAGGTCTAGGAGGGGTTAGATCCTGGTTCCACCCAATCTGGTCACTCAGGTACATTGCATGCACCACCTGAGCTCCCCTGAGTTGGCCCTGCCTTCCCATCAGGTGCTCAATCACTGCTTCAAGCCATGATTTAGCATTTCCACCACACCCACTAACATTAAAAAAAAAAAAAGATGAAGTGTTTGAAGTGGCAGCTGTGCTAATAAAATGGATTTGCAGTACTGATAATAAACATTACTCCACAGTTGTACCACCGTGGAAACAGTGCCCAGCACTGGGACATGCACTTCCAGCTCCCAGAAGCTTCAGCAATTCCAGGAACTGTCCTGCATGAGTGGATATGCACTGCTGGACAAAGGAATAAGCAAGTGGCTCTTCAGAAGGCTCTACTCTTCTATTTTTAAAAAACACTACAAGACTCACTGAAAATCGTTAGTTTGAACCTGCCTAATGTCTATTAAGATACTGATCAGAACAACAAGAAATCTACTCCTCCATACCTGATTTCAGCTGAACTCTACCAACAGAGGATCTGTGTCCACCTAGATAATGCTCCTCCCACTGCTCAGATTAACAAACATCTTTGTCATCTTAATAACACTGAAAACACCAGTGCTATGCTTCTTTACAATGTGAAATGCAGTCCTACTAGCCAAAATTCTGCCTTTATCTAGGGACGTGGAGAGCAAAGAAACCAAAAACGCAGAGACTGATCCTGTCATCAACAGCAACACAACCAAGAGTGCTCTCAAGTTCATAGCAACATCTGAAGCACTTTGAACTCTCCTTTCAAAAACTTAGAAAGATTAGGAAGTAAATCCTGAAAAAGTACCTCAAGAAACCGGAGAAAAAAAAGTCAACATCCAGAAGAACAATGACACGACTTGAAGAGAAAAAGATAATTTTCAATTTCAATTTGTGTTGTACTGACTGTAAGTTTAAAAAATACCACAAAAGATCGGACAGAAATAAAATTTTAGATTCACATTTTGAACCGAATGTCAAAAAAAAATGCAACAGTTGACTCATTGTTGGCTCCCCATTGGCAGCTGGTGCCTCTCAGGTGTAAATCAGCACTGAAGATGTAAAGTTAGGTGGCACTAAACAGCACAGAATTCTTTCCACCAATTCCAACGGGCTCTGAATCAGACAGAATACTTATAAAGAGTCGCATTTTTGGTGAACTACAGAACTGCAGAGCAAACCAGGTTCTTTAAAGCTAGAGTTACCAATAGTAAGCAGTAGCAGTTCATTCTCCTCCATTTTCAGAAGAAAGAACAGAGGAGAATCTCACAGGAATGCTGACACAGAATTATCCAAGTGCAACAAAAGAGAAAAAGCAGGCCACAAAGTAAAACCATCCAACAGCCACCTGCCAGAAACACACTGATTTTCCCAAGTAGCCCATTCGAATTCAAATGAAAATTGCATCTCTCACCACGTTCTGTGAGAACAAACTCTGTCCACTACCAAGCAACACAAGTTCCAACATCTACCTACTCTCTTTACTTTGCATTTCGTTTGCAGAAGCAAAACACAAGAGACGTAAGGGGGAAAAATCTGCCAGGCAAACTATAAGCATTTCATTCTGCTGGTTAAATACAGTCTATAAGCTTCTACCACATTGCTGTGAGGGCTGCTACACACATCTCTTGTAGTGCTGCACAGCAAGGATACTCAAGGTAAGTTCAGAGAAGATGCACTGCTGTCCAGCTTCCTCATTCAAAGTACAACAGCAGCAAAGATTGACAGCTTTTGGCTCAAAGAAAATTAAGTTTTGTCGTTTGTTTTTAGTACTTAGTTGTTTCTTTTTCAAGCACTGCTGGATAAATAAGCTAGTATCTATGAGCTGCCTGCTGCAAGCAAACTCCAGCAATAGTTATCCGGCCTTCCATTAGTTCCAGGGCAGACAGCAGTCACACTTACATAGAACTCTTCCAGCCTGTAATCAATTCACAAGAGCAGCAGCAGTTCCGGCAGGCTGCAGTCCCCTGTTGAACTACAGAGCAGACATACACAGAGCAGACCCCGCTCCCACCCTGCCCTCAGCTCACTTGCTGTGAGCTGAAAACCCTGAAAGGTTTGGCATTGGTTGCTTTTCCTCCACACAGCACATCGGATGCAACGACTGTGAAGACAGCAGCCCAGCCACAGCAAGCACCCACAGGTCAGACAGGTGCCTTGCATGTGCTGCCTTTAACTACACTGAAATGGTTGAGCGACCTAAAAAATAAAAATAATTAAAAACTAACGCTCCGCTGCCGGCCAAACGCCTCCCATCGAGCTTCCAATCAGCACGCTGCCCTGCCAGCCCCGCACCCGGCCCCGAGCGGGACTCCGCCGCACGCCGCGGCCCGCAGGGACCCGGCCTACAGCACCGCCCGCTGCCGCCTGGGCTCCGCAGCGCAGCACAGCGCAGCGCATCGCGGGCGTCAAGGCGACGAGGCCTCGGCCCGGCCCGGCCCAGCCCGCCACCTACCGCGGAACGGGCCCGCTGCGAGGCGCGGAAGGAAGGCCACGGCCCCGCGGGACGCACCTGTGGCTGCCGCTTCTCGCGGCCGTTAAGGCCGTCGAGGCCGCGCCGCAGCGCGGAGCCGCCCCCGCCCGGCGGCGAGCAGAGTGGGGTAGAGGGGGACCGCACCGCCCCCCTCGTCCGCGCTGCGCTCCCCCCCGGGAGTTTTAAAGGGGCCGCGAACCCGGCCCCGCAGCCCCGCGCACCGGCAGCCCCCAGCGGCGGGGCCGTGCCCGGCGGCGCGGGCGGAGGGAGGGAGGGAGGGAGGAGCTCACATTTAAGTGGTTTTAAATGTTAAAAAGACAAATAGCTAATCAGGAGGGAAACAAACAAACAAATGAACAAATGAACAAACACAAAGGGATCCTAACTCCGAAACAAAAAGACACACCAGACACACTAAAGGGAATTGTGTCAAACAGAAGATTTTAGTCACCATAATTTTTCTGTTAGAAACCATTTCAGATTAGTGAACTCTTTCTGCTTTTCATACTAACTGAACATTGTCTCAGCTAAGCTCACCATGAAATGTATTGGTTTTACCGTGAGAGAAGTCTGATACAGGGAAAAACTTTTGTTATATCTGTGCTCTTACCAACTTCCACAGCAAAAGGGCAGTGAGAAAGAGGTACTTAAATTCATCCCAGTAAGAAAGAAAAAAACATCGAACTATGTTCTGACCTGGTTCACTCAGGTCTATCTGTAAACTCCATTTTTATTCAGATTAGCAAATCCTTTGGTAAATGTAGAATATAAAATGGGTTATATTTAAAATCACTAAAATATCCAGACCATATAGAAGGCGAGATGACTTGGCAAAACACACCACAGTGACGAACAGTAAAAGAATGGACAGTCTCATGACTCGCAAACAGTTTTATCTTTCCCTCTAATTGGAAAACAGAAGCAGAACAATGAACGTCTTCTGG
Organism: Pavo muticus; assembly: GCA_016647715.1. NCBI lineage: Eukaryota > Metazoa > Chordata > Aves > Galliformes > Phasianidae > Pavo > Pavo muticus. The sequence goes on along the minus strand of JACDJE010000039.1, from coordinate 444,301 downwards.
AATATGTAGTTCTTCTTCTCTTCTGAGAACCAGGTACTCAGAGATATCAACAATCTACAGAATTGGAGCAGTAACTCTTTAACTCCCACTGCACTATGTGATGTTACGATGTGGAAAACCGGCAGCAAAAATCATAAAACCACAACATATTTATATCATAAAGATACGACTTCAACAAATCACTTCAGACTTACAGGTAATACTGGAAAAATTCAAACCACTACAAGAGAAAGTCAGAGGATGGACTGGGAGTAAGTAGCACACTTTCCTTATAATTACAAAAGCACAAGAAGAATTACCAAATCTCTGCTACTAAATTGAATACAAATAAAACCTTTTTGTCCTTGTGACATCTCTTTGTCAATCCTTTGTCTAAAGTTATCGGCTTTCTCCTTTCTTTTAAAACTGGAAGAAAATGAGGAAAAGCTTTTCAAAGTTAATGAGCATAATGTCAAGAGACTTCAGAATCTCTTAGACTCTGGGTGTTGAGAAGGTCCCTAGGAAACAACAGCCAATTGAGAGAAGNCGCGCGCGCCCACTCCCTCCTCCCCCGTCCTCGGGCCGCGCGCGTGCCCATTGTGGCGCGAGGGGCGGCGGCGCGCGGGGCCGCTCCTACCGAGCTCCGCGCTCACGGGGCCGCGCGGCGCTGCCGAGAGCCCCGGCCGGGCCCACGAACTGCGCGCCGTGACCGAAAGCGGCACCTTCGGCCTCCGGAGCGAAAGGAGCGTTGAGGTCCGTCGGGAGACGGGGCGCCTTTCTGAGGTGTTTGAGGAGAAACGGAGCAGCTGTTTCCTGTCAGCGCTGCGCTCACCGCCCTCTGGGCCCCGCTCTCACCCCGCAGCCGTCGGCGATGGGGCTTTGCGCGCTGCTCCGCGCTGCTCCGCGCTGCGGGGCCGCCCCACCGCAGGGTCCCGCGTGGCCCTGCCCGCCGCCTGTCCGCGTCCACCGGCGCTATGCTCGCTATTCCATTGCAGTTTCCTGAAAGTGTAGTTCTTGCCCTTTCACTTCAAAGCATTTAAAGGAGCATTAAATATACACAAAAACGCGGTGCTGTGCACGCGTACAGACTCCGTGTCATTTTGAGGAAAGGTTAATTTGCGTCTCTGAGGAAGGGCAGCGGCTTCTCGGCTACTGCAGAGATTACTGTTTGGATAAGGGTGAAGCCGCAAGCTAAACAAATTGGGGATGATAATAACTGGAGAGGATCCTTTCTGCCTGGAGCTCCCCCAGCAATGGTTTTCTCTGCTTGTCAAGTTTCCCTTTCTGAGTACAAACCACACCGGGCATCAAAGAATTGGAAGTGTAGCAAACACAGAATAAAATCCAACTTAAAACAACAATAGAAGCCCTGCAAGTTTTCCTCAATGTGGCAAAGTTTACCTGCATGGAACATGGTGTGGGATTAACAGTGAACATGAGTTGTATTCCCGCTGACAGAGCAAGTGTTCTCTTGTTGTGAGAGGGATGGGATCTCAGCGTATTGCTTGTACAAACAGAATTATCCAAACACTAACCAGCATGGGCAGCCAGCGAGGATGGAGCCGTTCCTCTCACCCCTTGGCTCTCCTGCTGCGACAGACGATCTTCAGGCCCTTACATAGAATCATAGAATTGCTCAGGTTGGAAAAGGCCCTAAAATCATCAAGTCAAGTCCAACTGCAACCTAACCATACTACCCTAACTAACAACCCTCTGCTAAATCGTGTCCCTGCTGTAGCTGACCTCAATAAGTAAACAAATAGTTGACAAGTAAAACAGTTGACCCTTCTTTTTTCTGATAGTCCCTAGGTCTTGCCGATAGCCAGAATTAATTCATATTGTCAGCCTAGAAAGAGTCAGGTATGCAGCTGGTAATTCCCAGGTGAGACCATAAGTATCAGGAAAGCTCAATGATTTTGTGGTGGAGTTCACATTCAGCCGGATGGACACCTAGCGTTTAGGTTAAAGGTATTTAGAGAGGCTGAAAAATCCAGTAAAAAATTAGCTGACTTGACTCTTGTTGGGTTCTGCTCTCGTCTCTGCCATCTCTGCAGGTGACTGGTATCAGATGAGTGAATTGTTCAAATTGGTACCCAAATACTTTGTTCTCATTAAAAACAGATGTTTTCACTACTTACTAGTTGTTCTTCCTCTTCTTCAGCTATTTGTTTTTCTGTATCTAAGCCTACCCCATGCTTTTGCAGAACCCTCTGTTCCTGGCTCTGCTTTTTTGTTTAAGCCTGGGCAAATCACTTGCACCTTTGTGAGCTGCATTGTGTGTCGTGAAACAGAGATCCTTGCGTGTTTGCAAGGTGTCATCAATGTCAATGTTCAGGTTAAGAAGTGTTACTTTTGCAGAACGTACAGATATTAGAGGAAAGAATCTGTGAAGGGAGATCTTCTGTTGCATCTGCCTATCTACTCTTAAGTTTTACATGAAAGTCGTTTGCTTTTCAGAGTGTGAAAAAAATGGATTTGGCCAACCATGGACTTATTCTGCTGCAGCAACTAAATGCTCAGAGAGAGTTTGGTTTCCTGTGTGACTGCACGGTTGCTATCGGTGATGTCTACTTCAAGGCACATAAATCGGTTCTTGCTTCTTTCTCCAACTACTTCAAGATGCTGTTTGTTCACCAAACCAGGTAACTATGGGAAGCCCAACCTGACTGTTAAAAAGCTGTTCAGTTAGCTTGAAACCTGCAGTGTTCTTTTTGCTTCTTGATATGACACAATGAATCTAGAATCTGTTTCAAAGTTGGACTGTGATTCATAAACAGTAATCATTCTGTAGATGTTCTTTATGCTTAAAAAGTCTAGAACACCCAGAAGAGAACATCTAATGACTTTTCTTTTTCCCAATTATTTGAACTATCTCAAAAAGTTTAAATGAGCGAAACTCTCAACTCTGGCTAAGAGTTCTTACCAAAGGTAAACATCAAGGACGGAAGTAAATTTGCACTTCAGAGACAGGCAGATGTAGCAGACTCGGCTCCATCAGGAGCATGCAACAGTCACTGGAAGACAGTGCTGCCAGTTTATTTTTGGGTAATGTATCAGAGTTCAAAAGCAGTTAGAGAGCTCAAGCAGAAAGCACACCTCAAGAAAGGGAAGAATTGGTTATGATTTCCTCCTCACCTACCGTGGTTAGAGCATTCAGACTGCAGTGCACAGTCATGTCCGCTTCTGGATTTGTCTTTTATTTAAGACGTGCTTAATGTAAAAGCTACAGATAACTGAAAAACAATGAGAATCCCAGAAGCTCTCCCGTTAGAAGAGTTAACTTGGTTAGCCTAACCGAAATGCTCCCAGTTTTCTTTCTTGTCTTGTGAACCTCGCCTTTCTTTCTACACAGAGATCCAGCAGGAGGACTGGTGGGTGTTTCAGTCCAGAGTACCCTAAAGATTGATGCGTAGAGCATGCTCTAACTTGAAGGATGGCACTGGTTTCAATCCTGTTAGGCTGAAGAGGGCATCACAACCACAGGCTGTCTCACTTGTTGAGTGCTCTAAGGGACTGATGCATTTCACCAAGCGTACTGCTGATGCTGCTACCTTTTCTTCCTCCCTGTTCAAGGAAAGAAGCTACTGTTGTTGTTTTACAGGAAGCCTGACCTTCACGCATTAGAGGTGCTCAGGTTACATCTCTCGCTTCCAACCATCAGGAAATTCACACCCTGTCCCGCATCGTTCTGGATCCTTACACAGCTTAGGCAAGGTGTTAACACACATTTGCACAACTGTGACTATAAGCACTAGTAAGACATGGAATCCAAACAAGCATGTGTCAGATGAATTTTGGGTGGTTTCAGAACTGAGATTGTGAATTTAGATGCCAGTGCTAGGAGGTTTGAATTTGGCTGCAGATGTATTTAAGCACCGAAAAAAAGGAAAAATATCTTTGCAATTTATGAAATGTATCAATATGTGTCAACAAATCTGTTGCATAACAGCCATTGAGAAAGGTGCAGTTTGCAGTGGGACAGCTTCATCTTTCTAGGCAGTTGGTTTGCTGAGGGAAAAAAGTCATCTTGCAAACAGCCAAGCATTTCTCTTCATTTATTACAGATTTTGTCTTTTGAATTTAAGTATACGGTTCTGATTTTTTACCAATGCTTGAATAACTTAAATCTGATTGAAAGCATTTTCCCAATTGATCATTTTGTTTCACTTTCCAGTGAATGTGTCCGTTTGAAAGCGACCGACATACAGCCAGATATCTTCAGTTATCTCTTGCATTTGATGTACACTGGGAAGATGGCACCACAGCTCATTGACCCAGTTCGACTAGAGCAGGGAATAAAGTTTCTGCATGCATATCCACTAATTCAGGAAGCCAGCCTTGCAAGTCAGGGAACTTTTTCTCACCCGGATCAAGTTTTTCCATTAGCATCTTCATTATATGGTATTCAGATCGCAGATCACCAGATCAGACATCCCGCTAAGGTTACATCTGCAGCTGACAAACTCGGGCGAGAACCAAGGCCACAGACTTCCCGCATGACCCAAGAACAGGTTTCTGAAGGCTCACAGCTCGCACAGTTACCTACAACTCTGCCACAAGTGAGCAGGACAAATATGTCCACTTCCGACCAATTGCCATCATCTTTATCTCCAGAATTGGTATCTGCCGCTGGTAATAATTCACCTGCAGGAGAGGAAGCCAACATGGAAGCGTCGTCTTCAGATGAACAGCCCGCGTCGCTCACAATAGCACACGTCAAGCCCAGCATTATGAAAAGGAACGGAAGCTTCCCAAAGTACTATGCCTGCCACCTCTGTGGTCGCCGGTTCAATTTACGAAGTAGCTTGCGCGAACACTTGCAGATCCACACGGGAGTTCCCTTCACGTCTAGCCAGCAGGGAGAAAGTAACGTTTCTTTGTCTCTCTGTAACAACACAGCTGAGAAGGATGCTATGGAAGTGCCTGAAGCTGGGATGATTAGTGACAGTGAGCTGCAGCAGATCTCAGACTCTCCAATAATCGATGGGCAGCAGCAATCGGAGACACCGCCCCCCTCGGATATTGCAGACATAGACAACTTGGAGCAGGCAGATCAAGAGAGGGAAGTAAAAAGACGGAAATACGAATGTTCCATCTGCGGTCGCAAATTTATTCAGAAAAGCCACTGGAGGGAGCACATGTACATACACACTGGCAAACCCTTCAAGTGCAGCACTTGTGACAAAAGCTTTTGTAGGGCTAACCAGGCTGCCAGACACGTGTGCCTAAACCAGAGCATGGACACGTACACGATGGTGGACAAACAGACTCTGGAGCTGTGTACTTTTGAGGAAGGCAGTCAAATGGACAACATGCTAGTACATACCAACAAGCCCTACAAATGTAACTTGTGTGACAAAACATTTTCGACTCCCAATGAAGTAGTCAAACATTCGTGCCAAAATCAAAACTCTGTCTTCACACTAGAAGAAGATCGCTCCATTCTGCTAGGTGGTGGGGACACAGAAGCCACAGAGACTGATAATGCAGTGTTAGCCTCCATCAAAAAGGAGCAGGAAGCAGTGTTGTTAGACTGAATGTGAAATCTATATCGATTTTTTAAAGTTTCTTTACTCATTTTTATTAAATCAATTTTTTCTTCCCCTTGCCTCTTACCTCACTTACCCCTGCCATCTCTTCCACCAACCTTCCCACCCTTTGTCTTCAGCAACCAGAACTGTACCGACACATTAGGAAATTGGACTTTGCCTCTCCCACCAAAACAAACAAAAAGCTCTTGCATCAAACCACAACATAATTGATTTTAATACAAAGGAACACGTGAAAAATAATCCAGCTAACTACGTTGATAGTATTAGTTAATCCAAATTTAATAGATTTTAAATGAAATTTAGATCGCTTGAAAGTGTATTTAGATACAGTGATGACTGTAACAAGAAACAGAGTATCGGCTTGGTAAGCAAGGAATATATATATAGATATATATATATATTTATTAGTTTCCCTTGTAAAAGATGTTTTGAGAAGATCTGGCTATTTAAACACCATGGTTTTTAGAACTGCACATGCAAGTCGATTAAGATTATAACTTAAAAACCTCAGAATTTTTCCTCATTGAAGTGAATGCAAAAAGTTGTTAGTTGGGTTAAAAAGAGCTGAGAGTACTGAGTTTCTTTTAGCCTTATATTTTCCTTCGAGTATGCCTTTGGGTATCTGTTTCAGATAGCATGATTGATTCAAGCAAAGTAGTTACTTAGTCAAATTTTGACTTAAGTAGCTGTAATAATAATGTGATGGCAATCTTTATATATATATATATAAACTATCGTATATGTATAAAGATTTATATATATATATGGAAAGTGTTTGTGTGTATATTTGGTACAGGTAAATAAATGCACACGTCCTTTTTAAGCAACTGGCCGTCTGCTCTCCAGTTCAGCCCAGAAAGTATTTTAGTTGTTTGACTAAAGTAGTCATTGCACAGATTTTAAATCAAATGGGAAATGTCCTGAGCTGTGTGCATTTTTATTGGCCTGTAGAACAGAAGCTGTTGGATAAGTGTCGTCACCCAAGATACAAAGGAAACCAGAGAAGCGACATCCCAGTGTATCCTCATCAGTGCAGCACATGCATGTGTTGTTAGGTATAGTTTTGAGTCATTCCCGATGAGAGGAGAGAGAAAAACTTCATTGCCTTACTCGGGCAAGGAAAGTCCATGGTTTCGTTTGGTATGATTGCATGAGGTAAGATGAAGAAAAAGTGGTAACAGAGATGTTCTAGCAATGGGGGATCATGGTTGTTTTAAAGCAAATCTGTAGCGTTGACTGGCAAATTCTGCTCTTTGAGAGTCCCTTTATTTTCAAAGCCAAGACTAAGTCTGCAAAAACTGAAAGGATGAATTATGTAATTTTAGTTACTGATGATGATAGCACTGCATCTTTGTGTTAAAAATCAAGTTGTTGATTCTTATTATTTTATATGAAATGCCCAGATGTTTTGCTGGTAGCATAAAAAACAAAACTGACAGCAGCAACGGAGTCCACCTAGCAAATACTGGGCCAGCAGAAGGTTGAAACGGACAGAACAAAGTGCCCCATGGTAAATGGAGGCACTGTGCTTTGGGGGGAGGGGTGGGAGAGGGCAAGTCACAAACCACAGCTCTTCTCTGTGTATACATTTAAACTGAATATCATTTTGTGTATAGTTAAGTTCTCAGATTTGTAAGTTTTTATACATCATTTCATTGAATAAAAACTGAATTAAATGGAATGTCATTTATTGAGTTGCAGGTGAAAGGCTGTTGGGTTTTATCTTCCTGAAAGAATTCTTACCAAACAAGTATAAAAGCCAAGCAACTTATTCTGTGTTCAGAATAAAACCTCTCTCATACATATCAACAAATAACTTACTAATGGCTTAAAACAGTGGATATAGCACTACATACTTGTTTTTTGAGTTCATTAGTATAATGTGACAATTGGTGCAAAGTTTACTGTAAGTGTGCTTGCAGCCCAGAAGGCCAACTGCGTTGTGGGCTGCATTAAAAGAGGAGTGGCCAGCAGGGAGAGGGAGGTGATTGTCCTCCTCTACTCAGCTCTTGTGAGGCCCCATCTGGAGTACTGCATCCAGGCCTGGGGACCCCAGTACAGGAAGGATGTGGAGCTCTTGGAGCAGGTCCAGAGGAGGGCCACTAAGATGATCAGAGGGCTGGAGCTCCTCTCCTATGAGGAAAGGTTGAGGGAACTGGGCTTGTTTAGCTTGGAGAAGAGAAGGCTCCGTGGAGACCTTCAACAGACTTGAAAGGTGGGCCCAGGTGAATTTAATGAGGTTCAACACATCAAAGTGCAAGGTTTTGCACATGGGCCAGAAGAATCCCAAGCATATATACAGACTGGAAGGAACAGTTCTTGAGAGTAGCCCTGCAGAGAAGGACCTGGGGGTCCTGGTGGATGAAAAACTTAACTTGAGCCAGCAGGGTGCTCTTGCAGCTCAGAAAGCAAATGGTATCCTGGGCTCCCTCAGAAGAGGGATGGCCAGCAGGGACAGGGAGGTGATTGTCCCTCTCTTCTCTGCCCTTGTGAGGCCCCATCTGGAGTACTGCATCCAAGTCTAGAGCGCCCAATACAAGAAAGACAGGGAGCTGTTAGAGAGGGTCCAGAGAAAGGCCAGAAAGATGATCAGAGGGCTGGAGCACCTCCACTACAAAGACAGGCTGAGGGAGCTGAGCTTGTTCAGCCTGGAGAAAAGAAGGCTGCGGGGTGACCTCACTGCAGCCTTTCAGTACCTAAAAGGAGCCTATAAACAGGAGGGGAGTCAACTCTCTGAAAGGGTGGATAACAGCAGGACAAGGGGAAATGGTCTTAAGTTGGAGGAGGGAAGATTTAGGTTGGATGTCAGAGAGAAGTTCTTTACTATGAGAGTGGCAAGGTGCTGGAACAGGCTGCTTAGAGAGGTTGCAGATGCCCCATTGCTGGAGGTGTTCAAGGTCAGGTTGGACAGGGCCCTGAGCAGCCTGGTGTAGTATTAAATATGAAAGCTGGTGGCCCTGCTGTGGCAGTGGGGTTGGAGATTCATGATCCTTGAGGTCCCTTCCAACCTGGGCCATTCTGTGATTCTGAGACCTCATTGTGGCCTTCCAATACTTGAAAGGAACATATTAACAGGAGGGGGAAGGGCTGTTTACTAGGGTGGATAATGACAGGACAAGAGGGAATGGTTTTAAACTGAGACAGGGGAGGTTTAGGTTAGATAGTAGGAGGAAGTTTATCCACACAGAGAGCGTGGTGACACACTGGAACAGGTTGCTCAAGGAGGTTGTGGATGCCCCATCCCTGGAGGCATTCAAGGCCAGGCTGGATGTGGCTCTGGGCAGCCTGATCTAGTTGTTGGCAACCCTGCACGTAGCCGGGGGGGTTGAAACTAGATGATCATTGTGGTCCTTTTCAACCCAGGCCATTCTATGATTCTATGATATTGAGTTTGTTACACGTCTTGTATTAGAGTAATAGATCCAAAATCAGTTCATTTTACATCAACATATAAAAGCATTTTCAGGTAAAAATATAACATCTTACAGAACATAGTGTTACCCATTTAAAAACTTTCAGGGTCTTCATCTACCAATGTAATTTCTTTAAATATGGGTTTTGGGGGAGGGGGGGGTGTTTTTATTTATTTTTAATTTCCTCTCAGTCTGAAATGCTCTTGGAACAGGAGGAAAAAAAAATCCTTAATCTTTCCTTATTCAGAATATGCTAAGGGTTTCAAGGTAGCAGTATTTAGGGGAAAGCCACAGATTCAGTTCAAAAAATGACCACAGCTGCAAAAGGTGTTGTTATTAGATACTACATCACCAAGTGATCCTTTAGGAGCTCCAGGTAAGCTCCTATGCAAAACGCAACGGTTGAGCTCAGCTCCCTGGTTGCATCGGGAGCATACGCATAGCCACACCATTTTTTGTGAGCTGTGGTTTATACTTTAATTTAGCTCAAACTGATTCCATTGAATAATAATCAGTTAAAAAAAAGTGCTATTTTTCTGTCATTTCTATTCCCTATTTCAACTCTGCAGAGGCCTTCATGCAACTCATGGATTGCGTAAGAGCAGAGATGAACAGGGAGGAGAATCACTGAAGCCAGCATTGCTATCGGCAATATCTAGGGTGAAGGAAATGTGATGCTATAATGTGACAGAAAACACAGGAATAACGGCCAGGTGGCAAAGTCCCAGGCTGCAGCAAGTGAAGACAAGCCCAAATGCAGCAGCTGTAGGTACAGAAATGAAGGAAGAAAATTTGCTCACCTTTGGAAGGCCTCAGGCAGGCAGGAATTATCAGCAAGTTACCCTTGCTTCCAATGCCAACCCTTAAATGAGGACTGGGAAGGGGCGAATCCTGGCTACGCCCCTTCTGGTCACTCAGGTGCACTGCATGCACCTGAGCACACCTGAGCTCCCCTGGGTTGGCCCTGCCTTCCCACCAGGTGCTCAATCACTTTTTCAGGCTGTGACTTTAGCATTTCCACTTCCCAGGTAGGAAGTGCTGACTCCCTCCTCTGCTGGGCAATTTGCCTTTATAAGCTGGTGTGCTGTTGAAAACAAGTGAACAAGCTGCAATGAAGAAGCAGCAGGGGAGGAAGCTTCCAAAGGAGTAACATGAAAGTGAATTTCCCTGGCACATCGTATAATGACATTTCTGCTTTGACTTCTGAAGCAATAAGCACCTACAATGTTTGGTCAATAGAGGATTTGTATTCCTTCTGAATGTGAAGATCACAGTTCTCTATAAAAAAACACTTGTCAACTTTGTACCAAATACCTTTTTAGTCACTTGTCTGCTAAAATCATTCTTGTTCCGCAGGGAGAAGTTTGTTAGAAGACAACGGTGTCAAAAATATTGAGAAATTTAAACAGTGTTCATTTTACATTAAGCTGCTGTCTTGATGTTCGGAAATTGCATTCCGGAACGTTAGCACCAAATTCCATAATTGCGTCGCGTATATGCGATGTCCAGAGGTCACCTCGGTGAGTGAAACCCGTCCCTCAGCTCGAGCTCGTCTCAAGCCGCACCGCCCTCGAGACGTCCGGAGGGACTAGCTCGGGCCGGAAGCCCGGTAGCTCCGTGGCGGCCGCAGCCGCCGTAGCCGCCGTCTCCAGGCAACGCGGGAAGGGCGGGGGGCGGGGCGGCCGGTAGCAGCTGCAGTTCGGTTCCGTCGCTCACTGCCGGCGCTTGCGTGAACCGTGCGGCCCTCCGCCTGGGAAACCTGCCCCGCTGTCCCACATGGGGGTCTGCTTACCCTATGGCTGACCTGAGCCGACCGACTGGCCACAGCGTCAGAAGCGACAGAGAGCGAGGCTGCCCTTCACCGGCGCGCTGTGTGGAACGGCCGAAACAGCAACAGCGGGGCAGTCCCGAGGGCTAAGCCACTCAGGAGGCAGTCAGCCAAACTGTAAAACTGCCACCGTACATGTGAGGACACCGCCCTTCCTGTTTGGGGTGGTTTGGTTTTGTTGTTTTTCTTTTCGTGTGGGTTTTTTTTTGTTGTTGTTGTTTTGTTTAAGTGTGGTGGTGGTTGTTCATTGCTTTTGGTTTATTTCGATTTCTAAAGATGGCGGGAACACGTAGGGTATAGAAATAACAGCAGAGTGGTTTGCATTTCTAGAAGTGTTTGACATGTCAGAGGTTTCTGTGATAATGCCATAAGGTGGATGTGTCATGCTCTCCTCTGAGGGCTGCTGCTTCTCCTCACCCCCACAGCTGAACAGCAGAAGGTCCAGGATGCCCCCGGGGAGACATACAAGTCGGAGATGGTGTTCGTATTGCTCGGTGCTTCAGGAACTGTGAGGTGGATCCTGCTGCTAGAGGGCTTCCTAGAGGAGTCGTTTTCTGATGTGGAAGAGTTGAAATGCATGAGGAAGTCACTCTGTTGCAGTATCACCTGAATTGTTGTCCTCCTTCTGATGTCCCAGAAAGAGAGCGGGACATGACTGGCATACTGTGAGTCTGGTCTCCTCTGGAGTGCTTACACCAGCTGAGGTTTTGCATGGTGAGAGAAAACAAGTGCAGCTGCTGCTGCCAAGTGGATTCATTTGCTCTGGCATGTAACTTACTTGCAGTGCTATACCTCAGCGGTGACACCAAAATGAGAAATGAGTGCATTTATTTCCTCTTGCTGCCAAGGAACACAATCAAATGTGGCTCTGAGGACCAAGAAATAGGGTTACGATACCACTGGCTCTTAGCACTGACATCTCAGCTACTCAGCATAAGGGAGGGAGGTCATTTGCAGGAGTGACAATCTAGGCATTAAGCTGTCACTGGGATAGCACTGAGGGCTATGGATTGCTCTGACTGAAACAAAGCAGGCAGTTTTGCAGAAGCACCAGCTTGAAAGCAGTGTATAAGAAGGCAGTTCCTCAGTTTGTCTTTAAAACTTACCAGCTGAGTAGCAAAATTATTCTTCATTGTCCAGTGGGATAAACAGGGAGGCATTTCTTGGTGTCAGCCTGCAAGAGGAAACGTGCTAAGATTACACAAGTGAGTTGTTCCAGCTACTCAAACTCACAAAGGCTCTAGGGAGTAACCAGAGCAAGCTGAACACCTGCTGAAGAGAGGCTTAGGTCCAGGAATGACACTGTCTCTCTCCAGCTGACAGGGACATTTGTGGCAAAGGCTTGTGCTGCAGCCAGCCACCTTAGACCTGTCCAACAGGCCACAAGCTCAGTGCTAGCTTAGACTGAAATTCTGATGCAGAAAAGCCACAATCTGGAAAAAGTCATCTAAAAGTGAATGAGGGGCCACAGTCTGAACCTTGAGCCAGGACTGGGCATTTTGGATGAGGCTCAACTTGCAACTAAGGTGTAGGGTTAGGACGGAAAGGGAAACAGAGCCAAAGCTTCTCACCAGCATGAGGCTGCAAAGGAGCTGTTATAGGAATGGGAAGGCTGCAAAAAGTCTGTGTAACAACTGTGGTGGGGAGCACGCACAGGATACAGCCTGTTCAGCTGGAATGACACCAAACAAGTATTTCAAGCATTGCAGCACTAAACTGAATGTGTTTTTCTCCCTTTCTCTGCCTTTTCTTTCATAATGAAGTGGTCAAAGAGATCTGCCACATCTTGAAGCAGTTGTGCCTTAGCATGGAGCACACAGGCAGCTATAATCAGCATTAAAGGCATTGCTTTTTAGTGACAATGGCAAAAAAAGGTGAAGTCTTCAAAAGAGCAGATGTTAGCATCCCTGATTTAAACCTTGTGGATAAAGCTTCTGGCTCTGCCACAGCCTTGCCAGTTGTTCTCTAGGACCAGCATCTCTTCAAATGCTACATGGATACTTAGCACATCTAACAGGAAAAGGCTTAATTAACAACTTGCTCTTGTAAGAACATCTTATTTTCCCAAGCATTTCTCAGAGACAGTGATTAGGAAGGTCTTCTGATTTAAGCACGCACAGTAAATAGCCCAGGGAGATACTATACCTGTCATCTTTTTCCAATTCAGATTTCACTGAAGTGCAAAGAGCTTTGGGAATGAGGCACTCTATGATGAAAAGCAACATTCGTGCCCTTTTGGGTTTCTAGTAAGCTTTGCTAGAGGGGAAGTGTATTTGTATATCAAATCCCATACATTCTTGCAAGGCAAGCATTTTCTATAGCTAAGAACATTGGAAATTACATATTTTACCTCCCAGAATAACCATGTTAAAGGGAGGCCAAGATAAAAGGATAGATTTTTAAAGCAAAGGGTAGTGTTACAAGAAAGAAACAAAGCATTAAGTGACAATGAGAGCCAGTAAGAAGAAGGAACAGAAATCTATGGCCTGATGATTAAAATGATAAGCAGTGCTGGCTCTAATCTCTATTTCACTAGTTTAAAATAACAGTGGGGGAGATGAGTTGTAGGGACCCAAATATCACTCTGGAAGGAGAAAGTTGTTACTTCTTAAAAAGCTACTTACATTCAAGGCCTCCAGACCCACTGAGTTCTGACTGTGTGGACTATCACAGGATCTACCTTCTTGGCAAATATCATCCTCCCATGCTTGTTTTCTCACCTTCCACTAACAGGTAATGTTCTTCTTTTTCTCTGTGTGTTTGCTGATCTGTGTATTGGTCTACGATGTACATAAAATGCCAGACTTCTTTCCTTTAATTCTTCTGGGTCTGTGTCTATTTTCTGAAATTATTTGTTCCTAATCCCAAATTCCTAAATTTGCATTTCCATTGAAATGTCATCAGGATGATGTATTCAGAGACCAGTTCTGACCTTGTCCTTCTTTTGGCACTTTGGAAATCAACAACTTGTATCTTGGTTTATTTTCTACAGCTGCATAACTTGCTGCAGACTGTAAAGGTATCACATTTTGCTATTCTTGACTGCTGGAGCTCTAGTTCTTTATTCAGTATTTCTTCCTCATGAGAAATGGATGATCCACCTGCGTACCTTTCAGAAGATCAGGTCTGTTGCTGCTGGGTGGGCTTTCTCCTACAGACTTGTGCTGCACTGACTCAAAGGCAGCTGCCTCCACCCGGTCATGTTTTGTACTCTGGGGGGTTCTGCCATCCCGCAGCCCAAATTGTCAAGTTCACAGTGCTGAAGCCAGTTGTCTGATGGAGTCAAGGCTGCCACAGCTCTGAGTTCCCAGTTCCAGCCAGGACGTTGTATTCCTAGTAGAGGCCCTCTCACAAACATACTTACACAGGACATATGTATTGTACAGAGTAATAGACCAAGGGTCAGAGAAGCCTGAACAGTCTCTTCATAGCATCCCAGGCTGAGCAAGGTACAAGCCTCCCTAGAAGAGGGAAGATGGACACCACTGTATGCTGCAGCAGGGAACCATGTGCTTCTATCACTCATTGATTTCTCCCAGTGCTGCTGCAGAATTCAGGCTCTTGTTTTCTATAGTAAGTTATAGAGTGGCCAACCTATTTTAATAATTCCTGGAACAGATACTCTCCAAGATCCTAAAGTCTCCAGTACAGCACATAGCTCCTCTTATTCTGAAGCACATGTAACCATTGGGTAGTACCTCAGCAGGGACAGATCTTCTGCCACCTGCCACTCTGTCTCCCCAGAAGATTAATTCTTCACTGGATCGTCGGTTGTTTGGTCTTGGTGGAGATCTTTTCCTGTTTTACCGAACCGCAGGCGTGTTATTACAAGTGCTCCCAGTCCGGTTCACAGGTTCTGCCAAGCGGCCGTCTCTTAAGGCATCACTGATGCGTTGCCCCACAGTGACCTCTGGCGGTAATATTAATGTTTCCAGCTCTTCGGCCGACGCAGCACGAGCAGAGTGGTAGGACTGTGATAAGCCTTGTGAGACACGAGTAAATACACGCTGGAGCCCTTGCCACATGAAAGCATAAGTCCTCCTGTCTGTCTCCTGTACTTCCATATCGATAGTTTTCATCCACTGAAATTCATACATGAAGTTCATTAAATGATGATTGCCTATATCAATTTTGCTGGAAACAGCCATGGTGAGCAGTCTGGCAGCAGCACTCAGGGCTCTGCAATAGAATCAGAATCGTAGAATGGCCTGGGTTGAAAAGGACCATAACAATCATCAAGTTTCAACCCCCCTGCTATGTGCAGGGTCACCAACCACTAGACCAGGCTGCCCAGAGCCACATCCAGCCTGGCCTTGAATGCCTCCAGAGATCTGCTGGTTTGTTGCCGTTTGCCCTTGGGGTGCTATACAGGCCACACAGCAGAGCTGTATGGGGATGAGACTTACCAATTAGACTCTCTTCTTTCAGCTGTTTCATCAATTCAGCATAAAGACAGTTGGGATCAATGTGAGGCAAGCGGCGGTGTTGTCCCTGTTTACTACTTTCCCTGTGGGTGACCCATGACCATCCCTTCAATAAATCCACATCTAAGATTCTGTGAGAACCTAAGAGTAAAACAGACTAGCCAGTAAGCAGGTGGTGACATTCCCATTGCTACCTATGATGGAAAAAATGTTTTTGTGAGGGGAGGCAGTTTTTCTTAAGTGTCCTTGTCAACCAGCTACGTTTGGGCTCCTCTGTCAATAGGGATCGTTGCAAAGTAGTGGTCATTAACCATGACCATCACCTTAGGACTTGAATCCTCACAGTGCAAGTAGCAGCTGCTCGCGCTGCCACTGCATCAAGCCCCAGCACTGGTTGTCCGCATATTCATGGCCCACTGCCAGTGCAGACTGATGTCAGAATCCCTGAGCTCACACCTCTGGCTTGGTCATTGCTTTCTTAAGTTATACAGTGTCACTGCCACCCCGGGTACAGATCCCAGAGGACTATCATGGAGAGTTGATGATGAAAACTCAGTCTATTGATGTGAAACAGTAGCTGTCAGCCCAATTAACTGTCTCAGAGAGAGCTCTCTACCTAAACACAGTTATATCTACTTATGCTCAGTAGTGATGTGGGTGCTCCTGTATTTCCCCAATTTTACTTTTTCATAGAGGGACAGGGCAGGTCTTTTCCATCACTTTAGCTAAGATCATTCTCTGTTGGTTTTTTTTGTTTGTTTGTTTTTTGTTTTGTTTGGGGGTGTTTTTTGTCATTTATGATATTGAGAAGTGTTACCACCTAAGGCTAATGATTTCAATGCTCCCTCTGCTCCCTTTACTATGAGACTGAGATGTCCCTGCTCACAATTAACTGCCCGGAGATTTAGCTCTTCTTCTGGAGGGGGGGTTGTCTGGCTCATAAGATGATGAGATCTGCTTTCTCATATTCTACTAAACCAGGGGCTTTCCATAAGATAGTTTGCAGGCTGGCTCACGCAGCACTCAGGTAGTAAGGGTGGCATCTAGTAGTTATTACAGGGAGAAGTAGGTTTTGTATGCCCACAGGAGTGCCCTGTTGTCCTGTCTGGATTATTGGTGCAGAGTTAGGGGGAGAGAGCTCCATCCCTGCTAGTCTTCCCTGAGGGAAGGGGTCCAAGGTGCAATAGATCCTAAATGTCCCCATTACACAGGACAAAACTGACTTGAACTGGGTCCACTAGTGTGGCTTTCAGCAATCTCCTCCTGTGCCCTTTGGCTTCTACAGTTAGCTGGGGTTGAAGTTTTGAAACAATTTATTTTGCATATCTATTTATTTATACGTCACTTTCCAAGTACTCTTTCTGTTTTCCTCTTTCACTCATACAGTCTCTCCCTCCAACTCATTTGTTGCTGCCTAGTAGCCAGCAATTAGCACCTTTTCCCCCTCTTTGACACACAAGAAGGCCATCATCTGTCAAACTCATGCCAAGTTTCAGCACTGATGCAGTGGCTCTCTAGGCAAGAGAAAACTCACTTACGGTTTCACAGTCCCTCTTTTTGCCAAATTTTCTTCCTATTATTGTTGCTGCTCAGCTTTTCATTTGCCACCACAACGCACACACACTTACTCATAACCTATTGCTCCGGCTGGTATGGCAAAGCAGCTCATCCACACCAGGAAGACATGTCAGAGATTCAGATTCTGACACTGACAAAATGTCACAGTTCATTTGAGCCTCTCAAATTCAGAGCGACACACTCCACGTATCATGAGCTCGTTAGCAAGGGCTTAATCTCCTCTCAATAGGCTGGTCCACACTGTTAATTCCCCTAGTTGTTGCTTCATTAATTCACCCACTCATTAACTCACAAAACCAATAACTCATGCACTTATGAGCAGAACAGCTGCCAGCTGAAGAGGAGAGTTCTCATCCTTCCTTCTCTACCTGTGTGACAACCCGGGAGCAAAGGAGCCGCAGCAGCCCGACTGCCAGTGGGCCCACTTCAGAGGCTGTGATCAGAACCTGCTGAGGAGGTACTTATGCAGAGAGCCCAGAGATACCTTGTGCCCTTGCTGCTCTGCCCCAGCCCAGCTGCTATCAGCACGAATCGTGCTCTGGGCAGCACGGACCCCCGCGAGCTGCAGCAGGCAGGCAGCGCTAGGTGGTGCCGTTCTCCTGTAGGAAGAGGCAGAAGGTGCTGGCGGGCTGCACGAAGCAAAGTGAGCAGCCCCTGGAGCGCCCAGGGGTGATGGGACACCCGGCCTTGGGTGAGGAGAGGGTGGAAGGGAGAGAACCTCGAGTTGTGCCCCCCCGTTTGCCGACGGTGCTGCCGGGAGGGAGCCACGAGCCAACGGCCAGGAGGCAGAGAAGCTCTGCAGAGGGGAAACCCTGGCACTTCCCTGCATGCTCAGTTCCAGCTACACAAGAGAAGCATAAGGTCAAGGGCAGCAGCTCTGGGCCTCGGCACTGCCCATCTCTGTAGCAGATGGGGGGCTGCTGCAGCTCCACAGCATCAGGGCCACAGAGAAAGACAGAGCCTGAGCACATCCTGCTAGCGGGGGTAGACATATGCGCTCTTACAAGTACAGAGATGTCCAGGCGCAGAAGTTAACACAGATAGAAACTTCCGTTTTTACCAGCCAGTACCCACCTGCATGCACACAGCACTCAGATGAACAGCCCAGAGGGCCCTATCCTGCTCCTCCCCCCCCCGCTGGTGCAGTACAGCCCCACTCCATACAGATCACACCCACTGTTGGCACCAGACCCCCAGCCTGTCCAGCAGCAGCCTGGGCCCCTGTCCTAGTACCAGCACCCAGAAATCCCTAGAGCTCCCAGCTGTTGGCACACCTACAGCTGTGAAGCAGAGAGCCAGACACACTGATGGTGGTCAGAAATCAGATTTAAGCAGAACAAGGATCAACTGTGGTGATCAAGCAGAGCTCAGTCAGACAAGCTGCTGACCTTTATACTCAACCAGCCTTCTATGCCTATACTCCTTCCTACAGTGGTTCCACTCAAGTCCACCTTGATTAAGCTCTTCCTCTATTACCGATCATTCCACTAAACACCCCCTAACAGTCCCTCACACGTTCCCACATTCCTCTTCAAAAATCTCATAATCAGTTCCTACACAATCCCAAAACATTCTTCCTGATCCCCTTCCATCCAGAGCCCTGTACCCTGAAGGCAGCCAGCCCTTTTAATTGGCAAAGTTTTTCTGGGGAGTTTCCCTGTTGACTCATCCTGATGGGTTTCACATCCTTGAATGGTCTCAGGAAACAGCCAATTCAGCGTGCTGTAGTTATCACTAATTAGGTTTTCAACAATTAGGTTACCACCAATTAAGTTACCAAGGTTCCCTACCTATTGTTCCTCTGATTCCCTCCCTTTCTGAGTATCTGTATGTTTATGATGATTAGGAGCTGCCTTTAGTTCAATGGCCCAACAGATGCCCACAGATCTGGTTAAAAGTAACTGAAAGAAACTCACACATTTCTTGTTGGACTTTTTTCAACACCTGGTTTAATTAGGTGTAGCTAAGAAATGGCAAAGCGTGAGCTGGGGATTCCAAATCTCTACGTGACAGAGAATGCTACTGTCAGCCCCCATGGCACCAGGAATCTACTACGCCTAAGGCTATGGAGGAGACAGGTGCTCCTGGTGTCAGTGGTGTTACTATAGATGCAATGGTAATGTCTTTCTTGAAAACAGCTGGCATAAAATACCTTATCCTCTAAGCTCTGTTGAATAACTGGTGTTTACCACGTGTATACCATGTGCATTGCACATTGTATCTTAGTCACCCTGAATCACACAGCCACTGAAGAGCTGGTTCTCTTTCAGCTGCTGTCTCAGCATTAGAATCCTTTCTCTGACATGGTGGCCTTGAAGGGTGTGCTGGGGCAAAGAGGGCTCCTGCTGGATGCAGAGATGTTACACTGCCAGCTTCTCTGGGAATGGGAGGAGCAGATGCCATGATCTGATGCAGTGTTCTTCCAAGTTCTAGCTTTCCTGAGTAAAAATTGTTTAATAAACCTAGAAAACATGGGAGGAGAAAGAGTGTCAGCCAACTTCAGTCCGACGGTGTAGAACTGGAAGAACAACCCATTCCCATTCACCTTTACACTAACTTCAGGCATATATTGATGCCAAAGGGCTCCAGCAGGTGAGAGCACCATAGCAGCACACTATAAAACACCGCTGTGTTGTTAAATCCTGCCTTAAACAGTGGCTGTAAGTGGGTACTTGAAGCAGGGTGTAAGCATGGGACAAGCATATGTGGTACTTCCCCGTATATTTATGTTTGTTTTCCCGGCCTCAGTTTCGGGATTTCCTGCCTTAGGTGTGGTTTCTGCATATTTGAAATCCCTCGGTGGATTTTCTTACATGAATTAACATAGTATTCCCTTCTATCCATGCAAGCTACCAAACTCCTGGCAGGCAGTCTGGTAGGGTAGTTACTTTTCACATGTCCCTCCTCCAGCATGGAGCACCTCCTTCCTGAACTAGGGGCAAAAAGCATGATCGCTGCTACTCCCTCTACTGCATCTTCTTCTGCCTACAAATTAGGCTGTCTTCTTTCTCTGACTCTAAGTTCCCATGATTTGGTTACATTTTGGGCTCACAACGGAATCAAGCAGCATCAGAGATTTCTCACTGAAACATTAACACAGGCAAACCTCAGCGCTCCTTATCCGATAGTCTATTTTAAGCTCTCCTAAGCTGGAGAATCATTAATATTTCAGTCTAACGTATTTAAAATTCAAATATAGCCTTCCAAACGTTCGTCTGTGTCCTTTACCCAGAGCACGAGGACCATTAGCCAGTTCCAGTGTCTCCATTACGTAAGAAAATAGCAGTGAAGGGAAGAACGGAGCTCCACTGAACTTTACACTTAACAGGCCATAATTAGTTGTCCAGATACTTTTGTACCTCTTGTTTTTATCAGATGTTAAAAGCTGCCACTCCTGCCGTTTCCTGCAGAAAGGAAAAGCAACCAGCTGCACGGCAGTTCTGACTCGTTGCAATGTATTGCTTTAAAGGTATGAACAGATTCTTTTTATTTTTAATGGTGATATACATGTGTACATGTACAAACATATTCTTTAGGAAGGTCTTCATCACAGAAATGCCACTGTATTCATAAAGCCTTTATCTGCTGCAGTTAAGTCTTAATCAATTGGCAGGTCTAAATCCCACCGCCACTTCACTGCTGGTAGTACTTCACCCCTAAGTGGCGACAATTAATCAACATCCTGCACAGTTTGCAACTCAAAATGCAAGAAGTGATAGGGTTTTTCAGTGGCTTTCCAAAGTTCCTCATTTCTACAGTACTCCATAGAAATGTAATGGGTTGGCTTGCCAAAGCATGTCACTGCTTTACTCCCGTGTGTTAGTCATGATCGAAAATAGGTAACAGGAAGGTCCAGGCCTTATGACATGTTCATAAATAATATGCAGAAAGAAGCACTCTGTTTCTTCTTACCACAAGCAGCTACCAGTTATGAATGACGAAGAACAAAACAATAATTTCAACCTAGTCAATATGCTGCCATGGCAAATATAAGCCTCCATCCACCAGTTCGTATGAATACAGACTTCAAGGGTTGGTTTGTTTTTCTTTTAATGAGCTATACCTTTCTAGAAAGAATGGCAGGCAGTGTGCCCAGCTATTGCCACAGCCGCCACTGACAGAGATGCAGGTTCCTCCCTCATCTGCGAGGCATTAACTGACTCTTCCATGGGGAACAAAGAGAATGTGCAAGCCTAAATCCAATTGCAGGATCAAGACAGATTATGCAAAAATCCAATAAAAGTATTTTCCCAGCAGGGAGACTCTTATGCCAAAGGGAATAATGTGATCTTCAAGATTGCTTAGCAAATAGTGCAGGTTAGGAGAGTTCATGTTACAACCAGAGTACTGGGCAGGTTACATTTGTCTTCATAATTCTTGGTCTTTCTCATAAAATAATACGAAAGTACTGTCTGGGAGATCAATAAAAACCAATGTGTAGCCCTCAAGGCTACCACCAGGAAGAGGGACATGTCAGTACAGGCAGGTGCGTGTCAGTTTCTCACTTCGTACAGCCATTTCTATAGGAAACAGCAGGCAGCAGTCCCCCTGACCCCAAACCTATCTGCTGAAGATCTCCTGGAAATGAGTTTAGAAACTGGTGCAGCACCACTTTTTGGGCAGAGACAGCTCATGCAGGGCAGGGGCTGTACCACTGCAGGACCCAGGGCCCACAGAAGGCCACTGTGAGGGGATTGTAGCACTGGGATTTGTAATGGGATGCTTCATGACGGGCGCCTGGGATCTCTGGTGTTCAGGCTAGCAGCTGGCTTGTAAATTCCTTGTGAGTTTAAAAAAATTCCCTTCCTGTCCAGCTGCTTAGAGGAAAAACTGTTGTGATGGTTGTTCTTGCTACTCTGGTTCCTTTGTAGGAGGCATGGGGATACACCTATAGGCCGGATTATGGGGATAGGGTCAAGCTACTGCAAGATGCGATGCAGAGACCATTCCCAGGAAGCAGCTTCCACGGCTTGCTGCCCTTCTGCTGCCCTCACGTTGTCCTACCATCAGTCCCAGCACCAAGAGCTCAGCTATGCAGACCTTCCCAGCAATGGAAGCCGTTCGCTAGAGAGGAACCAGAGTCACTTCATAAAACAGTTCATCCTATTTTAAAAACTTTCCAAGAGAATTTTGGAGCAGGACAGACATGGGTCTTCACACGTTATCTTTTATTCTCACTTTGGTAAAGACTAAATTTAGCGTCCAACTAAAAATGTCATTGGCCCTACATTAGATATAAATGTGGTGATGGCCAAACTTCCATCTTGTTAGCATTGTGGAAGTGTTCACACATCTCATCCATCTCCCCAGGGCCAGGACTCAAAACCTCGTGCTGCTCATCCCACCAGGCTTCTTCCTCTCCATCCCAAGCCATGCCCTTCCTTGCTTGCAGGGCACCAGCTCCTTGCAGCTGTGTGAACAATAAAGCTCCAGTGTGCTGCATGCATACGAGACCATCTCAGGCATCCTATTTCTGGCAGGCCGCCTGCCCATCCCCAGGCACTTGCTGCAGCCAGGCTATGCAGGTCCCTCCGTGCACACACAGCTGCCTCACACGTGTGCCGATCCAAACAGAATTAGCTCAGGACAGCCAGATCCTGAGCTAATAGGCTCCATAGCCTGAGCTAATAGGCAGGATACTCAAGCTATTCCAGCAAAACAGCCTCCTGTGCTTCAGGTTGCTTGGTCTCCAGTCCCTAACTAATGGCCGTTTGGAGACCTCATATTAACGAGTAACAGGATAGCATAAATACATAAACTTTCCACAAGGACGGGCAGAGGACTACAGCTGTGCACCTCAGGCACAGCCTGGTGGGAGCTGCTGCTTTGGTCTGTTCTTCCTGATGCGGCTGAGCTGGGCAGTGATTAGGCACCTGCAGTACAAGCCCACGGGTGCAATATGAAAGTAAGGAGGAAACAGCATCCTGCATTGAGCGCTTCAGCACCTGCATTTCCTGTGACCAGTGCAGGTATTTACTGCTAATGGATTTAGCATCTTAGCTTCATAGCTGACACAAGAACACAAACACATGATTTGCACAAAACGAGTTCAAGTGTGAGCCTATACAAGGTACAATTCACTAACTTTTCTTCCTAGCTTACTGAAAAC
Source organism: Pavo muticus (assembly GCA_016647715.1). Lineage (NCBI taxonomy): Eukaryota > Metazoa > Chordata > Aves > Galliformes > Phasianidae > Pavo > Pavo muticus. The sequence continues at coordinate 421,418 of JACDJE010000039.1, read as the reverse complement.
TTATCTATTTTGAATTTAACAGAGCTTTTTTCTTCAGTTTTCTGAACTATCTTACCAGTACATGCACGTTTTAGAGAAACTTACACCCAAGTAACAGTTCAATTCTGCAATGAGCTCCTTTAATTCACATCAGAAGCTGAACGTCAATCAACAACAAATGAACTGTCAGGAGCAAATCGAACTCGCTGAAGATAAAGCAAAAAGAGATTAAGCTGAAAAAAAGAACAACAACACATACACACATTAGAACAAATTTTAGTTGTATTTTATTTAATTAATGAAAATCTACCTTAAAAACAAAAATCAGATTTGGTAACCCAATACATTGGATTTGAGAAAGCTTCAAGCTTTTAAGCACAAGCCAGAAGTCACAGTCTCAAATGAGAGTTTCAGAGGCCAAAGCAATACACCAGAACAAAGTAGTATCGTTAGGTGGAGCCATGCTCCTTGCACCATTAGCGTGGCTTCAGGCGCTATATTTTTTAGCTGTCAGTTACAAGAAGCTTTTGTACTTGTTTTACAGTTATGTTTGTTGCATTGCTTACCTAGGCCCTGGATTAATGGGGAAAACGAGCAAGTTTAAGCACTTGCCTGTCCAATTACTACCAACAGACAATTTACACTGTGATAAAGCTAGCTTTATTTAAATGAGGTTCAGACAAGAATTAACTTTACATATTATTAACAGCTTTGGAGCTACAAACATAAGAATTGGGATTACACAGGTCATGCTATTGTTATTTCATTTTACCTGCTGCATTTATTGCAATATGGCTTAACGTACATAGGTATACAATTTGTACAAATTCAGCCAAGTTTGCACTTGTGAGGTGTTATTAAGAGCATGATTAACTTGCAAGCCAATTTAAACCTGTGGAAACCAACAGAGATTGTTGGAAGTGCCCAAAGCTAGGGGGAAAAGCTGCCGCTAACAATGGACAAAGATAGACTGGATTGTTTGAAACCACATTGTTCGGCTTTAAATATTTATATAATTTGCTCTGAGGTAAGGAAAAATCTCTTGATGCTTCCATGCAGGGCAGCACCAGATGGTGCAATCACACCAGTGCAATCAGTCACATTGCTTGCTGTATGTGCAGCCCCGAGGAGAGGCGAGCACCTGCTGTAACAAGAGCATTTGTACACTAAGAGTTGATTTTAAAATAAATTACTATACAGGTAGGATAGTGAGCTATTGTTCACTTGGTGGCATTGGTTTCACAAAGTGCCATCTGTAACCTTCACTTTAGAAATCAGAGCTGAAAGGATTGACTTCTACCCCATGTTTGATTCTAATGTAAACAACAAAAGGAAGGACCTACTCCTGTTGGGGACAGGCATCCCAGTGAGGCTTCTTTCTGTCTTTAGATCACCCTGCTCACCCCAGTCTGCAGCTATTCTTGGTCCAACCCATCTTAGGTGAAGGTTGTTAGGAACTCAGCATTCCAAACTTTTCTTCAGTCTTTTGCAATCCAAGGCAGAATTAATTACCAAGCCCTTATCCTCATTTCTACTCCCCCCTCAGGGAATTGGTAAGAGCAGTAAGGATCTCAAGAAATGGGAAATGCTGTGATGGGAAAGAGGTTCAGGCATGGGTTGGGAAAGGAGGATGCAGTATGGATATTAGATGATGTGAGTGGAGGTAACGTCTTGGGGGTGGATGGGGCTGTGATCAGGACTGAGCAGGCTCTGGAAAGAGCAGCTTGTAATTTTGGGTTGTGGTACACCTGGGGCTGCTGTATGAGCAAGACAGCAGGGAAAGGATAAGCCTAAGGGGTTCTCAGAAACCTGGGAGGACTGCAAGTTTGAAGGGACACTGGTCAGCGTAGTTGGATCCGAAACAGGTCAGGGCTCTCCTTTTGTCTTCAGAAATATCATAATTCTACATTAAAATCAGAACTGGGCTTAGGATTTACATATAAATATTCAAAGCATGGCTGCCAAGTTTTGGAGAGATTTTACAAGGGGATAAACCTGGAACAATAAATAGGAAACTATATGTTATTGAATTCCACTCCACCAGTATCAATTTCCTCTCCAGGTTACTCTACAAAACTCCTTTAAGGGTACGCCTAAACAATACAGAAGTATCACAGCTCTACATTAAAATCAGAACTGGGATTAAGACATACATATAAATATTCAACACATTACAGTCCAGTCCTGAAACCTGAAGTCTTGAACAACAGAAAAAGAGTACTGTCAACCTCCTTTCAAGCTACACTGTAGAAATAAATTCTGACTAAATCAGGCCTGCACAAACACAACCGAAGGACAGACAGAGATACCTGAATGGGACTGAAAGGCAGCAATCTTGAGCACCTTGCTCAAGAATCTGTGCGTGATCCAGTTCCTGCTGTTTGACAGATGCACCTTCTATCAGCCATAAGTCTCATGTGTTCTCTTCAGTCAGCTCTCCTCTTCCCTTCAGCACAGAAGTTAAGCAGCAGCTGTGGCCACTCGCTGGTCAAATCAAGGCAGCTACGGAAGATGGTGGGAGTAAGGGAGACCGCAGAAAGGAGGTAGGGGATTTAGGGATGAATTAAGAATTCAGGAAGATGGGGCAGACAGGACGGACACGTTAAGTGAGGGGACGGTAACAACTCTGGCACAAATTTTAGTGGTCTGTCCATTCACTCTGATGTGCATCTCCAGTCTAAATGGGACATTTTCAGCAGAGGCAAATGACCTTTGAATGGGACACATGTGGATATACCCAATATTAAAGGCATTGGTTTTTAATGACAAAAAAGGTGAAGTCTTCAAAAGAGCAGGTGTTAACATCCAAGAATAAAGGGTAGCGAATTAAGCTCCTGGTTCTCTCACAGGATTGTCAGTTGTTCTCTAGCACTGGTATCTCTCAAAACACCACATGGATCCTTAGCACATCTGAAAGAGAAAAGGCAGTAAAAAAATCTTTGTTAATGACAATTTATCTCAAGAACATCTTAGTATCTTTCTCAAGAAGTTTTAGAAATGCATTTGAAGACAGTCACATGGCTTAGTTAAGCAAGCACACTAAATACTTGCGGGAGAGACTATAACTGTCACCTTTTCTGATTCAGATTTCACTGAGAGCAAAGAGCTTTGGGAATGAAGCACTTCAAGTTTATTATGGAAGGCAACATAAACCTCGCTTTAAATTTTTTTTTTTAAAAAGCTGTTAGCGTGGAATCATGCTCACGGATTAAATCCTATACATACTTTTATTGTAGGTGTTTAATCTAGGAAAATTGGAAATCACATTTTTTTACCTCCTAGAAACATCGCCCTAAACTACAGGCCAAGACAAAGGCCTTTTATGTGAGAGTATCTGTATGGAAAAAAAGCAAGGCACTAAGTAGCCCGAGAGACAGTAAAGAGTGTGGGGGGCAATCTGTGGCCAGTTAAAGTAGGGAGCAGTTGTCTTTTGCTGGAATAGGGGAGGAAAAAAAAAAGACACAGCAGTTGCAGAAATCCCAAAATCTATTTTGTGAAGAGTAAGAAATTGATGCCTACGAATACTACTTACATTCAGAGCCTCAGGAGCCAGCGAGTTCTGACTTTGTGGACCATCACAATCTGTGTCTTCTTGGCAACCATCATCCTGCCACGTTTGCGTTTTCCCATCTTCCACTGGTGGGTGACTGTCTTCCTCCCTTTCACCACATGTTTGCCTAACTATATGTTGCTCTGAGATCTCCGCAACCTTCCCAATCTCCTTTTCCTTCAATTTTGTTTGGCGTACGTCTAGGAGGTCTTTGGTTGAATCTTCTGAAGTACTTAGTTCTAATGTTGAGTTCTGAACTCTCACACTTTCCCTTGACTCTTCAGGAGTAGTCACAAAGTCAGAATTCTGACTTGGTCCATCTTCCAGCACCTCAGAAGTTAATAGCATGTCTTTTGCTTTTTCTACAGCTGCATGAATATCTGTAGACTCTGTTAATGCAGCATGTCTGTTCAGCTGGGACTGCTGGAGCTCCTGCTCTTTACTTGATACCTCTTCTCCTTTTACTGGGAGTTGGTAATCTACCTGCGTACTTTCCAAAAGTTCAGGTAAAATCGTGTCTGATGGGCTTTTCCCTCTGGGCTTAGTGTGCTGCTCTGACTCTAAGGCAGCTGCCTCTTCTGTTTCTGTAAGTTTGTTAACAGCAGTCTGGATGACGTTCAATACAATTTTTGTACTCTGGGACTCTATAGTCCCAGACGGAACAACATCCATCTCAGATTCTGCGTGGGAGAGAATGAGACTGTCACTTAAACGAGCAGCATTTTGTTCAGGCTGATCCATACTCTGGAAACTCTCTTGCTTCTCTGATATTCCATTAACATAAGCGTGAGTTACCTGAGGCTGGGGTGCTTCCACAATACCAGGCTCTGCAGTCTCACAGCCTGAATAGTCAGGGGTAGAAGCTGGGACCTCATCAGAAGCCATTTGTTGTGGTGTGGTTGCCAAGGGGTCTACAGTTTTGGCTGTCGTGCCTGTGGGCGTAGCAGCTTCTGCTACAACATGCTCTTCAGCTGCTGCAGCTGCTACAGGCACATGCACTTCCAGAACCTCTGAGCTTTCAGCTGGTGGGGAGGCCGAGTCACAGCCTTCCGCTTGCACAGAGAAAACCTCTTGCTGGACAGCTGTTGAACAACATTCATCATCCCTCACAGCTTCCTGTTTTCCAGATTCAAATTCTTCTTTGACTGTTTCCATCAACTGCCCCTTTATGTTTTCTTCTTTCTGAAAGTCTTGACCGTCTGAGATTTCTACAAGTTCTTGTTTTGTTTCTGCAGTCCTTTCTTCAGCTAAGATGCTCTGTGTTTCACTTGTCTTAGGACTTATGTCAGTACAGATGGTGCTTCCATTTTCAGTGACATCTAGGCACGGTGATGCTAAAGTAGATTCGTCATCTTCAGTCTTGAAAGGGTGCTCACTGAGAGCATTATCAGACACTGAGTATGTTTCAGTTTTGAGCATGGGATCTTCTATTTTACCACCTTTGATTTCATCACTCTGGGAGAGGGTTTCAGTTGTTTTTTCTATGCATTCTGGCTCTAAGATGGGGACAGGATCTTTTGCTGTAATCTGCCTGCCATCCCCATCCCTCACAATCTGCTCAGCAGCTTCAGCTGCTTCTGAGCCAGTTGTCTCTGATGTAAGTGCTGAGGATTCTACCTCATTTTGCACCGGGACCTCAGCAGCAATGACTTCTGTGCTCTTTACTCCAAGAAGCACAGCATCATCTTCCTCTCTCTGTGCAGGTGCCTCGCTAGGAACTGCTTCGATACGAGTTTGCTCTTGCGAGTCTAACTCGGGAATTTCATCTTGACTCTCAGGATTGACAGGGACCTCTGCAACAACTGCTTTTGTGCACACTGGTCCCACAGGGAGTGTTTCACCCTCTCCTTCAAGTTCTGCACGCTCTTTACCTGTAATTCCTAACGCAGAGGTTTCATCTTCAATCTCGTTCTGTGCCTGTGGAGAACGGTAACAGACCTGTAAATAGGGGTGTGAGCTGGGGGAGATTGAGAACAGTCTGGGTGGAAGAGCAGCAGAATATAAGATCACGAGGCGAGTAGGGTCATGGGAAGGACGTGAGTTGATGACATTGAGTTTAGTGGGCCACTAAGATCCCAGCATGTCCAGTGTGTCAGGACACAGCTCAGGAAACAATGGACAGCTGACACACCTGAAACACAGACTAAGCCAGAAAGATGGTGGAAGAAGGTAGAAACAAATCAGTCACAGCAACTCCTGCATGACATGGAGATAGCGATGTGATTTCCATTCCTCCCTTTGCAGAAGTGCCTCAGCTGCATCTGTCTATGCCTGTGACTGAAGATACCAGCTGCTATGTAAGGTATCATACGGATCATGGCTGTATTATATGTTTTCATATAATATCTTCAGTCACAGTGTGCTGCGTGCTAAAGACAATTGTTTTCAGCACCTTCTGATCCATGCACAATATCACCCACCCCCTTTCTGTAAGAATTACATCCACCACACTCTGCAGCACATATCTGCAGCTGCTTCTTCTGGACCTCTGTGCCATCTGTCTCACTGAAAATAAAGTCAGTTGCTACACAACAAAGGTCTTTGATAGGAATATTGCCACAACCTGGTTCTAAATCAGGTGTAATATCTATTTTTTCTTCCCTGACAGATCAAGATTTGTGTTTTATGTAATACTTACTGCAGCCTGCACTTCTGGAATACGGTCGTCTCTCCTCTCATCTACTGTCAAGTCTGTTTGAGGCAGCTTCTCTTGTTCTGAAGGCTTCTGCTTTGCTAATTGCTCTTCCTTGGGAGTTACTGCTTCACTGTCTTGTGATGAAGGTTCCTCTGTTGTCCTCTGCACTTCAGCTATTTCTTCATGGTCTTCTACAACTGCTTCTTCACACGTCTGCCGCTGGCCTTCATCTCTCAATACATCCACATTTTCATATCCTTCTGCGCTTTCTTTCACTGCAGCAGATATTTCACTTCTCTCTGAACCTTCGTGTACCCTCTCTTCAATTCCATTTTCACCCTGAACACTCCCTGCACCTTCCAGGAGCTGGACATCATCCTCCAGCTGTTCTCCTTTTTTCAAGGACTGTTCAAGCAAAATCGCTCCCTGACCTACAATTTTCTCATCTTTAGCACCATCTTTTACTTCTGACTCAATTTCTTGCACGGTTGAAATTACAGTTGTTGTTACAGTTCTTTCAGAATCCAGCCGTGTTACATCTGAAGACTTCACTCTTTCAGCAACTTCATGAAGAACTTTTTGCGTCTGTTTGTCTAATTCTTTCAAATTTTGTTCAGTGGCCTCTACTTCCTGTACAGGTGTAACTTCCTCTGTAGTATCTGGAGTTTCTATCAACTGTGAAACAGCAGAAACCATTTCAGTTGTCTCCTCAGCAAAGGACACTTCCATTGTTTCTTCAGCACAGGAAGCTTCTGCTGTCTCCTCTAGAGCAGTCACCGCCTCTGAGGTTAACTCTAGCTCACTTGCTGTGGTATCATCACTTACATCCTTTCTCATCTCTGGCATTGTCTTAGCAACTACCATCGCCTCTTCTACAACAACTTCTGATTCAAGTGCTTTCTCAGTTTCTTTCTCTTCCTCTTCTTCCTGCTCAATGCACTCTGTCAGAGCAGCAGATATCCATGATGGTGACCTTTCTTCAATTCTGGTAACTGCTCTTTCCCCTTCCACAACACTAACAGTAACTGCATGTACTAGCCCTTCACTGGCTTGCTTAACACTTAGCGAGTCTTCTGATTTTTCAACTCTTTCTTCCTCTGAGCTTTGTTCTTTCAACGCTTCAGCATCTTTTACTTGCTGGGCTTCAATTTTCTCTTGCTCTGCTGCTTCATATTCAGACAAAGGAACAACAGCTGGAATGTCCGAATCTTCTTCAGCTGTTTCTGCCATGTCTTCTCTTGCTTGCTTAAGATGAGTTGGTTCTGGCTTCCCATCTGACTTTTTCTTTCTACGGCCAGGCATAAGTTTTCTAAACGGAACCCATGATTCATCTTTTCCAGGCTCACCATCTGATGTTGAATGCTCCAGGCTAGATCCTGTGACAGAGTCTTCTGTTCTCTCTTCCATTCTCGTTTTGGATTTTCTTCTTGGAGTGACTAACCTTTTAAATGATTCCCATGTTGAAATCCCTTCACCTTCAGATGGGCTTCCAGCTTGTTCTGGAGAGGAATTCCCTTGTCCTTGATCACTCTCCTGAGAGCTAGTAAGAATCGCATCTGTTGCAGCTTCTTTGCTCTGTCCAGATTCTTCTATTTTTTGACTTTCCTGACCAAGCTTATGTTCAGATTCTTCATCAGATGACGATGATTTCCTGGCTCTTTTCTTTGAAGAACCTACACATATAAAAGCTTCCCAAGACACAGAGGTGTCAACCTTTCTTTTCGGCTCTTCTGTGACTTTCTCAGGTTTCTGGTCCATTCCATTTTCTTTCAACTCTACCTGACTTTCTTCAGCTGCATTTTCAGTTACTGACGTTGCAATGCTCTTTGTCTTATCAACTTCTTCTTCTTTGTCACTTTCAGAAGGTCTTCTTACACGTTTCTTGGGAGTCACCATCTTCTTAAATGATGCCCAGGGTGTAACACTTTCTCTTTTTCTCTCCACATCTGAAACTGCAGCATCTTCATTTTCTGAGACTTGCGTTCCATCTACAGATTTTTCCAAAGAAGGAATTTCATTCAGCTCCTCAGGAGAAGAAGCAGAACTCTCTGCCTTTTGTTCTTCTGGGCTATCTGGGGAATCTGATAAGTGTTGAGTTAATTCTCCTTGCTCCCCTAACTTAGATTCTTCTCTTTTGCCTTTATGCTTCTTTCCAGACAGTTTTTTTAATCCAGTACCTGTAAATAGTTTCTTTAAAGGGCTGCCTTGTAATTTAGTTTTTTCTTGAGAAGAGAGCAGTTCAGCTTCATTTGTGATACCTTCTGGAGGCCTCTTTCCATTTGCTTCCTCAGGAGTTATTTCTGTGGTTATTTCACCTGGTTTGATACCATCAGTACCAATTTTGCCTTGCAGTCCTTCGTCTGTGGGTTTGACTGACTGTTGATCATCCTCTGTGTCAAATGACTGTTCAGAAGTAGAAAAGGACTTTGGTCCAGCAGCATCCAGAGACAGTTTTGCCTCATCTCCTTTGCTCGCCTTCTTCTCTGTGGTTCCATCCTGAGCTTCTCCTTGTGTCTCTAACTTTTCAGTGACAACTTCTGTTGTAGGTGAAATTTCCAATTCTGCTGTCTCTGTGTTTCCATCAAATGTTTCTTTCTCTAGTAGAACAGGTTTACTTCCGTCTATTCCTTCAGATTTTTTTAAATCTTCACTAGAACTTTCTGTTGCTAATAAAGATTCTGCTCCAAGTTTCTCTTCAGAGGATATTTCAGTTCTGTCATTTATTTCACATTTCTCCATTGACTCCAGATCTTTTTCTACAGGTAGGACTTCTGAGGACGCTTTCAATTCTCCATTCACACCTGTGGTGATTACAGGCATCACTGACCTTGTTGTTAGTGGTTTCTCTGTCTCCTCACTTTCTTTCTCCCCTTCTTCATTTTTTTCTTCCTTTTTACCAAGATCTTCTGAGACTTCCACCAATTTACTTTCTTGATCTTCAGCTTTTCCCTCCTTGGCACCTGCTGTAGCAACTGCTGCTGCTACATCTTGCTCATCATGCTCAGTTACCTCCTCCTTCTCACTCCCATCAAATCCTATGGTTGTTGCAGTCTTTGACTCCTGCTTTTCATCTTCAATTTGCTCCTTCTCCTGTGTTTCAATGGTTACCGCTGTCACACTCTTCTCTTCAACTTGCTTCTCAGATTCTGATTTCTCCTTTTCACTGGTTTCAGTCATTAACGTTGCTCCCTCTTTTTCTTGCTCTTCTTTCGTAGGAGACTGTCGTTCATCTTCTTTGGGCTTCCTAAAACTCTTCTTTTTTCGAAATCCTGTCCATCCCTGAGAAAAAAATTTTCTTAATGGTGAAGCAGTATCAGTGGCTGAAGCAGATGACTGAGAACAAATCTCATTTGCTTCCGGTGTTTTAGGAGATTCATCTTCTGTTTTTTCATTTTTCAGTGCATCTTTGGCTTTGTCTTCTGCAGAGGGTGCCTCTTCAGGCATCACTGTTTCTTCTGAGCTGACTTCTTTTTGATCATCAGCTCCTTCAGTGACTTGCGTTTCTTTTTTTACAGTAAGCAGTTGAACTGGTTCTGATTTTTCTGTCTTCTCCTTCTTTACTGTGAATCTGAATCCAACAAATTTAAAAACCTTTTTAAAGCCCAGATCATAAGACTGTGGCTCAGATGCATGTTCAGCATCTTCTGCATCTTCTTCCAAAGACGGCAACCGCTTATCAGTATGAGCATCCTCCTTCTCAGCAGCTACACCATCCTTAGTGCTTGAGTCAGATGGACTTGTCTCCATAGTTTGGGTGTCGTCTTCCTTCAGAGTTACACTGGAAGGTTCTGTTTGTTCAACTGTTAAAAAAAGAATATTTACCTTCTTGATTTATTATTGTATTATACCTTTATATATATATATACACATGCATATAGCTTTCCTAAACATAAACATTCTATTATCTGTGTGCCTCCATGTGCTACAGTTAAAAATTTTAGAACTTTTTTTTTTCTGATCAAAGATTACTTTAATCCCTCTCCTTTCTCATTTCATTGTATATATTCTTTCAAAGTTTATATGCAATTGCACCTTTAAAACTCATTATTTTCTTCTCTTTTGCAGCATTCTTCTTCTTTTGGACCATAGGGCAGATTTATGAGACAAACATTTCATTTCCACCCCATTATTACTCAAAGAATGTAAAGAATTGCATACGTAATTATTTCTGAAGTAAAGCTCAGAATCCTCTCCCTGTAGAAGGAAACCTTGGGGAGTGGGAGGGTTGAAGTACTGACCTAAATTGACAACAAGGAAAGCTCATTTTACAGTTCTCTCCCAAAACAATGGTGAAATGTGAAAATGCCCAAGAGAAATTTCCTAATTTTCTTGAAAACTTGTAAACCCCAGGACAGTTGCATTACAACATATTTGTTTTAAAGATCATAAATCCTGGAACAGTCCCATGTATCACATCGCCATTGCCAGACACAAGCATAATCTACAGCAATTCAACATTGCTCGAAATTAATGAGGTTGTTACTAAGCAAGCAGGTAAAATCCTACCCTCCAGTCCTCACACATCTGTGTTTGCATTGCCTCTTTCTTGAGCGCTGTTTTGAGCTTTTCCTTCAGGATATAGGCAGCCACCCTCTCAATCTTGCTGGGACAATTTATGTTATCACTCCTTCTATGTATGAGCTGAAGGAACTCACAGACTGGTATACAAGTTAATCCCCCTGAAATGTGGCAGTTAGGAAGCCAGCACACATCCAGCTTAGAGCACAAACCTGCAAGTTCCCCATGCCCCCAGATAAGTAACACTGTTTTACATATTATTAACAAGCTGTTATGATAATTCTAAATGCAAGTTCAACACTTTTTTACCAAGGAATTTTGGAGAGGAACAAGGATACTTATGCCATTTAAACACACACACACACACACATAAATTTGTTCTTTATTTTTTTTTTGTTAGAGTCGGAATTTTAATAACAATTGTGTGATGAACAACACACAAAGATAAAGTCCATGGCATGTACAAGGTACCAAAAGATTCTTCATCTTTGATCCTGTCAGGAGTTCAATTGAATATTGTTCTTGACACTTGACTTTGTGTAACAGGTGCAAGTGAAAGGACATGCATGAGGCAGTGTGCATTTCTTGCTGGAATGCTAAGGTGACCAACAAAAAAAATTTAAAAATCCAATGTTAATAGGCAACATCTTAGGAGAAGGCATTGTCCCCTTCATTAAGCTTTACATGTGGTACTTCAGTGCGCAAGGGCATGCAGGAGACAGATTTCAAAAGCACATACATCACTGCATTCCCAAAAATTGATTTATTATTTATTTGATCCACCTGTAAGTTGAGCCCTCCTTTGCCTAAGAGCTGGACCACTGAGCTCTAGAGGTCACTTCCAGCCTAAATGCTTCCTCAACACTGCTTGTATACGACCCTTTTAGGAAGGGCTGCATCTTTATAAGAGCAAGGACAACATAGCTTAGGCAGGGCTGAAACAACTAAAGAAAAATGAAGTCTACAGGCTTCTAATAGCTGTTTAGGGGGCAAATTATGTTTACATTCACTGTCAGTAGCCTACTGGTTGTTGCTTCCCAACCAACATAAGCAAAGCTGTTTATTTTTCTCGTTATCTAACAGCTTAAAGTTACTTGCTTTAATCGTTAATTCTGATTCACTTAGAAGTGCGACCTTTGATAACAGCCCAGATCCCTGAACTTTTCAAACAAGGATAGAAATGTCCAAATTGAGTCATCCGCATGTGAGTCAGGTTATGAATCAAACATATGTAGTTGTACACTGACTGTACATAAGGGTAAAGCCAAGGAACTGCTTTTGTATCCGTGTTCGTTTATTCTTAGGTCCAGAAAAAAATGCATTCTCCTTGCCATCAAACTACGTAATTTGAACAGGAAGCTTATCATGGTCCAGTGGGAATTCACAAAGTCATTGGTATTTTTTCAAACACTACGGTACATAACACATTTTAAAATTATTTAGTAACAGGGAGATTAGATCTTTAATATACTCTCTAACACATATACAAATAGATAGATACACAGTTACCTCTACGTATGTATATTTGTTTATACATACAAGCCTTGCCATCATAGATACAAGTACTACTGTTTTCAACACAGCAACATTTTTGGTGTTCCTCTCCTTTCCCCGGGTGGAGAAGGTGATATATCTTCCCTTTGTCTATGCTATAAGTTTTTGTTTGTTTTTCTCCAGGGTAAACCAGCTATGAAATTAAACACCTATCATTTAATGTCAAATACAGATTTGTTCCTGAGCCAAGCATCCTAGCTCCTCTCATGTAAACAAGATTGACAAAGCCTCCCTCCTGTTCCTCCTCAGACCTGCACTGATGCCAGCATGCTTACTCTCACATATGGGATGCTCAATCTCCATCTGATATGACTCAGATAAAGGTAGAGCAAAAACCAGAGCTGTGTGCCAGCTGGGGATGCTGGCTCTGTGTGGGAAAGAGCAGAAGCAGAAAGGCAGTGGGAGTAGAAGAGGAGAAAAGGCGCTGTTGATTCTTGTGGGCAACTGCTGAGCAGGTGGATACAGCTTTGTGAGGGCTCTCCTATGCTTCTAAGTGCAGCCCTTGGGAAGGCATGCTTAATATTTTGAAGAAAAAAAAAAGGTTTTTTTTTTTTTTAAAAAAAAGTTTATAGTTGCAGTTGAGTCTATGTTTCTTTTCCCCCCTTTTCTTAAACTTGTTTCTAGGAATTTAGAGGAGTTTTGGGTAAACAGGATTACTATAATAGAAGAATGATAGAGAATACAAATGAATGAGGTATTTATTTCCGAATTGAGAGATAAGGCCTAATACTAGTTGGTAAAGGCATCTCTTCATACTCACAATAAGCATTCAGGGAATTTTTCCTCATTCTATTTGTAAATTGATGCACTCATAACACACTAATACAAAGACTTTGTAACTGTAAAAAAAAAAAAAAAATGCTTTACAGGTGAAAAGAGCTGAAAAACTACTACAAAACCCATAGATCCAATTGGTATATAATAAGACTGCAAATGGAATCAGAAAACAAAGATAACACAGAAGTTCAGAGGTATGGGGAATAAGCTTTTAGGAACTGTTAAAGCAGGTTGACAGCACTGAGACCTCCCTTTCAAGACCAGAAATCAGGCTGCCTTGCAATACTTCATTAAGGAAACTGCAAAAGATAAAGACAACTTCACAAGAGTGATAGAACACATTTTTAATGCCAGTCAGAAAAGCTGCAGCTCTGCTTCATGTATCACTCCAGCGTCACTCCTTCACTGCACATGTAGTAGGCATTTCTCTCCTCAGCACCGCAGAGCTCAGCTGCCAGCCTCAGGGTGACTATCTGCCCTCATTCCCAGCCCTGCTTTGCTGCTTCCCTCTGCTCCTATCCACATAAACCACCACACCAAGCTGCTCCAGGTGCCTTTCCCCAGCACTGGTCAGGGCGATGCAGCAGGACAACCACCCTGTGCCACCAGAGGTTGTCTTGGCTTCAGGACAAGCCAAGCGCCACTCACAACCATGCCACAACTCTCCAAGATAACACTCAAATGGTGTTTTTCTACCCAATGGTGTAGTTGGCTGAGAAGCCAACTATGCATGCTGATCTTGCTGTTCAGCAGCTGGATTCTTCAGTGACATTTTTTATTAATGAGATTCTTGGTGCCCAAACATTGTTAGCGCACTTCTGAATGCAAAGCAAACAAGCAGCTCCGCTGCAAAGGCTTTGCAGGTTATCTGCCCAAGTTGTTGTTAAGAGCACCGCAGCAGTCACCGCCACAGGTACTTTGGGCAAGGCAGCCAGCGTTTCATGAATCAATTCATAGGATCTGAAATTATCTTCCGGAACACAAGAGATACTCAACAAAACATGAAACACTCTTGAATGGTGTTTCTCTTGGCCTGTCCTGGGGTTAAGGCTGCACTCCACCAGCTATGGGCTCATCCAGAAAAACTGGGGAATAGAGCTACAGCCAGAGGCAGGGATAAAAGTGATAGGTTGTACCACAGCATTGATCCACTTCACTGTTTAAACCCACTGTGGCTAAGGACTGAAGCTGAAATTCCATTTTAACTGCTTATGCACCAGTGAAACTCTCAAACTTTTTAAGATGGAATCAAGGCATTGTTTGTGTTCTGGGCTGCATTAAAAAAGGAGTGGCCAGCAGGGAGAGGGAGCTGATTGTCCCCCTCTACTTGGCTCTTGTGAGGCCCCATCCGGAGTACTACATCGAGGCCTGGAGCCCCCAGTACATGAAGGACATGGAGCTATTGAAGCAGGTCCAGAGGAGGGCCACTAAGATGATCAAAGGGCTGGAGAACCTCTCGTATGAGGAAAGGTTGAGGGAACTGGGCTTGTTTAGCTTGGAGAAGAGAAGGCTCCAGGGAGACCTCATTGTGGCCTTCCAATACTTGAAGGGAGTGTGTAAACAGGAGGGGCAGTGGCTGTTTCACGAGGGTGGATGGTGATAGGACAAGAGGGAATGGCCTTAAACTAAGACAGGAGAGGTTTAGGTTAGATATTAGGAGGAAGTTTTTCACACAGAGAGTGGTAACGCACTGGAACAGGTTGCCCAAGGAGGTTGTGGATGCTCCATCCCTGAAGGCATTCAAGGCCAGGCTGGACGTGGCTCTGGGCAGCCTGGTCTAATGGTTGGCAACCCTGCACATAGCAGGGGGGTTGAAACTAGAAGATCTTTAAGGTCTTTTTCAACCCGTGCCATCCTATGATTCTATGATATTTCTTGGCTAATAAGAAGAGCTTGATTTTGGAGGTTATCAGGAATAGTCAGCATGGGTTCACCAGGGGGAGGTCATGCTTGACCAACCTGGTAGCCTTCTGTGATGTTGACACTGGCTGGGTGGATGGGGGGAGAGCAGTGGATGTAGTCTTCCTTGATTTCAGCAAGGCGTTTGACACTGTCTCCCATGACATCCTTATAACAAAGCTGAGGAAGTGTGGGATAGATGAGTGGACAGTGAGGTGGGTCGAGAACTGGCTGACTGGTAGAGGGTCTTTGGTGTGGTGCAGAGTCCGGTTGGAGACCTGTAACTAGTGGTGTTCCTCAGGGGTCAGTGCTGGGTCCGGTCTTGTTCAACATCTTCATCAATGTCCCTGATGAGAGGATAGTGGCCACCCTCAGCAAGTTTGCTGATGATACAAAGTTGGGAGGATTGGCTGACATACCTGAAGGCTGTGCTGCCATTCAGCGAGACCTTGTCAGGCTGGTGAGCTGGGCTGTAAGAAATCAGATGAGGTTTAACAAAAGCAAGTGTAGAGTCTTGCACCTAGGGAGGAATAATTGCATGCAGCTGTACAGGTTGGGGGATGACCTGCTGGAGAGGAGCTCTGCAGAGAGGGACCTGGGTGTCCTGGTGGATGACAGGTTGGCCATGAGCCAGCAGTGTGCCCTTGTGGCCAAAAAGGCCAATGGCATTCTGGGCTGCATTAAAAAGAGCATGGCCAGCAGGTCGAGGGAGGTGATCCTCCCCCTCTACTCTGCCCTGGTAAGGCCTCATCTGGAGTACTGTGTCCAGTTCTGGGCTCCCCAGTACAAAAAAGACAGGGATCTCTTGGAAAGAGTCCAGCGGAGGGCCACAAAGACGGTGAAGGGCCTGGAGCATCTCACTATGAAGAATGGCTAAGAGAACTGGGTCTGTTTAGCTTTGAGAAAAGAAGACAGAGAGGGGACCTGATCCAGGTCTATAAATATCTAAGGTGTGGGGGGCAAAGTGGCGAGGCCAGACTCTTTTCAGCAGTGTGTAGAGGCAGGACAAGGGGAAATGGTTTTCAGTTCAGGGAGGGAAGATTTAGGTTGGATGTCAGGGGGAAGTTCATTACTATGAGAGTGGTAAGGTGCTGGAAGAGGCCAGACTCTTTTCAGCAGTGTGTAGAGGCAGGACAAGGGGAAACGGCCAGAAACTGGAGCATAGGAAGTTCCGCACCAATGTGCGCAAGAACTTCTTTACGGTGAGGGTGACGGAGCACTGGTACAGGCTGCCCAGGGAGGTTGTGGAGTCTTCTTCTCTGGAGATATTCAAGACCCGCCTGGACACCCACCTGTGCGACCTGGTGTAGGGAAACTGCTTTGGCAGGGGGGTTGGACTCGATCTCTGGAGGTCCCTTCTAACCCCTACGATTCTGTGATTTTTTTTTTTTTTTTTAAACTTCTTTAGGTAGCCCCATCCATGGTAAGAATCCATTTGCATTTTATCATTAGTATATTGATAAGATGCTGGAAAAGTAATATTGTCAAACCAATTCTCACCTCACTCTATTAAAAATTAAATTAATGGACAGCACTTCTCCTTCAGCAGGAAGAGAGCCACCACGGCAGTTGGACTGTCTCCTGAAGTAAGAACACTCCTCTGCTGGTAGCTGCCAGTGGGAAAAAAGCATCAACTGCAAGAGTTAAACCCACAGCACTCGGAGTGCTCGCAGTCAACCATGTCAACATCTGGAGCTGGTTGACTTTTCCCCCTGAGGATTTGAAGCACTGCGCTGGATTTTTTCCATAAATTCCCTGCATTCTAAGTCTATCAGATCGATGTCACACACACCCTGAGCCCTGTGTTTCCAACCCGACTGACCACTGAAAGACTCCAGAGGACTTTTGTTGTTGCTGTTTTGTTTTCATTTATGCAGTGTCTAAGTATTCAGGCCAGATTCTACTCCTAGTCGCACACACAACACTCTTGGTGGCCCTGCTTGAACCTGAATGAAAATTGAAGCTGAGGGACGATTTCAGAATCATTTTCCAGCACTGTACTGAGATTTGCCACAAACATGACTCACACAGAACACCTACTGCTCTAGAACTCACATGATGGGGATGCAGGAGAACACAATTCAAAGAATTGGAACTGAGCTTTATACCAAGCTTTCATTCATTACATGCATTTTTCCTTAATTAAACAATTACTATTAGCAGAAACATCTGAAGTCCAAGCCAAGCAAAGCTAACAACTGATCCAAATGGAGAATTGGTAGTTGAAACTAAAACAAACCCAACAAAATGCAGTTTGAAGTGACATCTGCAGAAAACCTGCCCTAAATAGATTCATTTAGAACAAAGTGCCTAATGGGAATTATTAGGGAAATTGAATACTTAAGCAATGAAAATAAGCTGTGCTTTTGGGCTTTCATTGCAGAGTGAAGGAATTGGACACCATTCCCCGACTCATGATTCCTTTGACCTCAGATTTCAGGAGGTCGGGTT
>JACDJE010000039.1:276178-404042 GCA_016647715.1 Pavo muticus | reverse complement strand
CCCCCCCCCCCCCCGCTCCTCAATAATAGCCTGAAGCAGAAATATGTCCAGGTGTTGCCATTCCAACAAACCTGGGGGCTTCATTGTCATGGTTCATCTGTGGTGGTGCTGGTTCTTGACCATTTATTTCAAACTCTTGCTTTCTTTCCCTACTGTTCGCAATATTTATGTTTCTACTTCAACATACACATTTTAATTTCACAAAAAGCACACTTTTTTCCCTTCCCATTCTATTCCCCCCATTATTTCTAAGGACTGACTAACAGCATTAACTGTGGGGAGAGGCTTCCTTCAGAATAATTAAATACTACCGGAGGACGTAAAGATTTTTGCATAACCAATTTCAGAGTGCATACATGCACTTTCTATTTGTGCTCTTCTACCAGAGCATTAACAACAAGGAGCCCTGTTCAGTTCAGCCTTTAGTTCTCTGGTACTCAAGAGGCAACTGAAGAGTTAAGTCCTAAGATCTCACATACAAAAAGAAAAAAAAGGAAAAAAGTTGAAAAATAGTTGTAATTTTTCATGGCTAAGGACTCCTTAAGAAAGCAAAAGCAACATCCCCAGAAAGGGACATCGCACATAACCTCATATGAAATAAACTTAAAAGAAAGCATTTCCGCTGTGATGCTGTATAATATTTTCTGCAATCCATTTATTTCTAGAAGTTTATGCTTAGCTGTACTTAGCTGTAATTGTCTGCTCCAACCCAGAGAATAACTTCCCAGATTCCAGCATGGGACATCGTACGCTTCATTCATTTGAGACTAAGATATTTCTTCTTTCATTTCAGTGTTTAAAAAAAAAAAAAAACCAGTACTAAAGCTCAAGAAGACAGCAGTGTAGAGCCTCTGAAATTGTTTTCTTTTTTAACAGGAAGGTCATTGACTGTGGCTTGGATATACAGTTACCGCATTTAAAGCTTTTTCATTAAATGCACTCACAACAATAAACTACTCTCCAACCAGTCCAGCTGTTCTGCCTGTGAACCAAACCAGCGTGCTGCAAATATTTATGAGATTTCATGGTTGTCCATACCGTCCACATCTCATGTTCTCCTACTTTGTTTTGCTTTTTAAAATAGAATGTATTCACTAAACCCAAGACAGATGCACCACTAGCAGTTGGGTATTTGAGAAAAGTATCTGCTCTGTTAGGAACAAGGAAGGGATAAGCAACACGGCTTAGAGGTCACTGCAACATTTTTGAGAACCCCTAACAAAAATGCATGATGGGAAACAGATCGGAAGGTGGATTTTTTTTTTTATAAGTTGTTATTGTTGTTGTTCAAAGCATCTGCATAAAGGATAATTACCATCACACACAAACAAAGGAGATACTGTTGTAGCTACACTAATTAGACAAATGATAGCTTAATACGCTCCCGCATACCAACAAGGAAATGCGCTCTGTCCCTTCAAAGAACAATAAGGTGTACAAAGCAGTGGTGATACAGTGAAAATTCAAGTTTCTACAAGAATTATTAAATAAGGAAAACCTCAGATGATTAAACTGTGCAACCCTATAAAGACATTGCTTTAGAAAAACAGTTTAACCTTTAAATACTAACAATAAAGGGAAATAAAAAATAGAGAACCCTCGAGGAAAAAGACTCAGCATGTGATAAGCTCATTAAACATCAAGTTTAATGAAAACCTCATTGTAAACAGCAGTGGGATACCTCCTCCCCTACTAACTGATTCAAATCACGTACAGTCCTCCCCAGGGTCAGCTCCAAACGGCGCTGGACTTCTGCAGGCTTTGTTGTCGGGAGGTATTGTAACAGCAGAGTGCTCTGCATGAACAGCCCCCACCATTTGTTTGAAGCGGTTCGCCAGTGCCAGCAAACAAAATAAAAGCAAACAAACGAATATTCACACAGCGCAGAAAAGACTGAACAGATTCCTAAAGACATCACTATGAGGGAAGTTCTGATGCAAACTGATTATCTTTAAGCTACTAAGCTTTTTTTTTTTTTTTTTTTTTAATTAAATGTCATAGTGCCGCATTGTTTCCAGATAAAAGACAAAAGTTTGCAAAAAAGCAGCAGCATAAGATTTTTTTTTCCCTTTAATATATCACGCCTTCAAATAGCGTAGCCTTTTCAGAAAGCCCAGCTGGTTTGTGGTGGGAGTTCTCACACTTCAGTGGCTCACACCGTACTTTCTTAAGCTGTATGGAGCTTTATGCATATAGCATCAAGCTCCGATATCCCAGGCTGAGATCCCTCTGACACACACACATACCCCCATTCCTATGCCACAGCGTTACTCTCCTCAGGATTTTGCTTCGTTATAAGCAAAGTTAAAGATCCATTTCTCTCATGCAAATGATTTGACGACGGATAAAAGATGCCCACTTCCACATGTCCTTACACTGCACTGAGTTTAGCTTGTGAGATACAGCCCAACATTGCGAAATTTTATCTTAACCAAGACATTAAGGTAAAACCGTCATTGTCTTTTTTGTTGTTGTTGCTCAATTTCAGACCCCATTTCATATTCTGATACCGTAGAAAAGAGTTGTAAGCACCTTTAAGTACCTTAGCCTTGCATTAGAGGCGCCACTTATGCAATTGAAGTAACAAGTAGTTTTAAAGCTTTAGCAGCTTTTGCTGTGAAATGGTTCCCATTTGGATCAAATACTTACGGCAGAGTTGTTACCTCCTGCCCCACCGCCAGGAAACCCATCACAGGTCACACAATACTTGTGAGAGCCCGAGGAGTGCTCCAGCATGCACAACCCAGCGCGCCCCACCCCAGCAAGCTATAAACCCCCTGCAGCACAAAGTCCCACAGCAAAGCCAGGCACTAACCAGCAGAGAGAGAAAAAGCGAGAAAAAGCAAAAAAAAAAGAACCAAACAAAAACCAGTGCTTACGTTTTAGCAATGCCACGCTGCCTTACCCGTGATTGTTATGGTCCCCAGCATTTTTAAATTACACTAATAATAAGAAACTTCCTTCTCACAGTATGCAGTTCCTGATATCTGTGGGTCTGGAGCAGCCTCCTGCCTCACCAGACGCGATGAGCGGGGCGGACCGAAGCTGTGCTCCCACTGCCTCTCTCCCTCGGCAGCTGCCCGTGGTGGAGGACCATTCCCTCCTCAGCTGTTCACTGCACAACCGAGGGAGCAAAAAGCGACTCGGGGGTGGGCCGGGCTCACACGGTGCGCCAACAAGGAGCGGGATCCCTCCCCTAGCCTGCGCCAGCACCAATTGCCGGCTACCAGACCTCATATGAGGCTCTGGAAGTGTTTGGAGGCTGCAGAAGTGCAGTTTAACTATTCTCTTTCCATCACTTCACTGCTGGCAATTAAACTAATTATGCTCCGAAGTATTTGTCTTGATATTTTTTTTTTTTAACTCCAAGCACTCTTTTTTTCCTTCTTGAGAGGAAGTATAAGCTTCGCACCAAGAAATAACCAGTTTTTGAACAACAGACTGCTTCAGTTCCAACTTCTGAAACACCTTTCCAAAGCACCCACACAGTATCCAGGCCAGACTGACCCCCGTGTTACAGTCAAAATACTACAGATTGCATTGGGTTTCTCCAAAGCTCAGCTGCCACCCAGGTGCTGGGCCAGCCACACACAGCTTGTGTCTGCATCCACCAGCACTTCCCAGTTAGCTTCACGTAACAGCAACAACAGTGATGAGTTTTGCCTTTCTCCAGCAATCTGCCAAACACGAGACTCAAATAATGACCCAACTGAGATGGGGAGCAGGCCCACAAAAAATATATATATATTCTCAATTCCTTCACCATAAGCAATTATCCCTGTTGCCACAATGCTTTATTTTTGATTTTAAAAATTTGACAAACAAGGTGAAACAAAGAAATGCAGAATTCAGTGATTTATCTCTCTCACTGGAGACAGAGATTTCTCTGAATGGAGGATGTAAAAGATACTTCCTCCCCACCTTTATTCATCTGCTTAAGAACATGTGGACCAGACTGCAGGAACCAGAGGGTGGGGTGGATACAAAGAGAGATTGATATCTGAATGTAGCATTCACTTGAAGAACCACTTTTGTCGGTGCTTTAACAGTTTTTCCTCTCTATGGATGCTGTCGTCACCAGCTACTGATAGCAGAAAATATATGCTGCATCACCTCCACGAGGGCTTTTTTTTTTTTTTTTTTTTTGCAAGTTTAAACTTTGAGAGCAAACCCGTGGAATTGTTTTGCTTTTCATATAAATCTTGCTACCACCTAGGTATGATTCCACTCAACAATCATCATGCAACCACATGAGAGGTGATATTAAAGAAAGCAAAGTCTTTTTGGGCAATCTGCTCAAGTAAACATTCCCAATGCTGTGTCCATAAAGCATCATGCATTTCATCACCTATAATCACCTGCATCTCACCTCTTCTTCATTACACATCTTAGGAACACAATTTCTGTACACCTAGAGCTACAACTCATAATCAATCAATAAAAATTACTTTGACTGTTAACTTGAAATTCATGCCCTATTAAAGGCCTTTTCTGTTACTCGATCCAGAATAATTCTATCACTTGATCCAGAAGTTCAATAACATGAAATCTACTGACACTATTTCAAATCATTGGGTAATTTCTGCTCCTTCATGACTTTGAGTATCTTCTCTCATCCCTATCCACTTCAGAGTAATATTTTAAAAGGGAACAGTGTTTAACATGAGTGAAAGAGAAAATACATTGCATCCTAGTTTTACAGTGCCCAAAGCCTCTACCGAAAGGAAAAAGAATAAGGTGCAAAAGCTCAACATAAAACAAAATACGGAAAGTTTTCTATTGGGATATCAGCAATGGCAATAAATCTGAAGGTGTAGCAAAAAAAACTGCCTTTACTAGAATTCAAAACCCAGAACATACGAAGGGCAACACAGTCGCCACAAGCTGCTCCAGAGGCTGACACTGAAAAATGTGGTCCCTCCTCCCTTTCCCCCCCCCATCCCTCCCCTGCTCCCTCATTCCACAGCATTCACTGTCTGCTCTGACCAAGTCTCCCACCCCCCACCTGAGAAGGTCAGCCCACAGCTGGGTCCTGGCAGCTGATGCCTCCCAATGCTGGAAGGATCAGGAACAAAAGTCTGGCAAGGGCAGGAACAGAAGAACAAGCAGCATGGTGGCAGGGCAGGAGAGATTCCCAGGAGAGAGCACACAGGGGGTCCCCCCCAGTAACACACATTTGGGCGGTCAAAATGCAAATCTAATTAAAATTGGTATGAAAGAGAGCTTTAAACAAAACAGAACCAATGGATCAGCTGCCTGTCCCTTCTTGTGAGTTCAAAATAGTTTTTCAAAAGCCACCTGGACATGGCTCTGGGCAGCCTGCTCCCAGCAACCCTGCCTGAGCAAAGCCTGGAGCAGAGGGCCTCTTGAGACCCTTCCCACCTCAACCAGTCCATTATTAACATCAATATCATTAATGAATATATTAAAATATAATAAAAAAACCTGTGAAAGAAGAGATAGGTCTACACAGCATGAAACGCTAACACATGAAGTGGAAATTGAGCTGTTCTTTCAGGCGAATGCTCAAGACGTTGATAACAAGCAGAGGCACTTAAGGCCTGCACTATGGGAAAGGAAGCACACCAAAGGCAGAAAGGATGCCATCCTGTTCCACTGACAGCCTCAGCCCTAATTCGTTTGGTACCAGAACTCTGACATAAAGAAAATACATCCCAATAAAATAACACTCTAGAAGCACTTGGGTAACCAAGAGACCACCTGAGCAACTACCTATTCACTCTGATATGGCCAGTTGAGCCTCATGTCAACTTCTCACTCTGTTTAGCATCCAGCCTCTGAGATTAGCCCATTAAACACAGGTATTTACTTACCATTTGTTATGAGGGCCTCCACATGCTGTTCAGGGGGCTCTTGGAGTGGTGAAGTCACCTCTGGCTGCTGCCCAGTCAGCTCCTGAGGTGCCGTAACAGCTCCTGGCTGCTGAGGCTCCTGTGGTGGGACTTCAAGCTCCAAGTTGTCTTCATTAATATCAGGTACAGGTGAACTTGCATCTAAGGCCTGGACAGTCATAAATAAGATAAAGGATGGTAGCAGAGGAGAAAGAGGAAGAAAAAGCATCATCAGTATCAGGTTAGCCTTTTCTGTACAAAACATTGTTCCTCCTTTCTTTTGGGTATATGCATGCACGCATTTGGGAAAATACTTTTATGCTTCTGTTTAGCATCACTCCTTTTTAAGATTATTAACTTCAATAAATCAAAACACTACTGTGAGAAAAATAAAAAACAGGCCATAATCTGGGACTATTTATTGTACTCTTCTCCTGCATGAAGTATGAGGAAGAAGCAGGTCTTACAAACAGTCCTATAACCTTGTGTAAAAATACATTCCTAGTGTATCTTCTGGCATCAAGGAAAGCTTTGGGATAACATGAATCTAGCTAACTGAAAGATATTTTTCATTTTTCAAGATGTCTGGCACAATTGCTCCGATATATACAAGAATTCTGCCTACATTTCAGCCTTTTGTATTGCTCCTCTGCTGATGTGCTTATCTCATGATCATAAGCAGTACAGTTACAGAAAAAAAATAATGAACTATTCAAGACAGAAAGTAACTACATAAATCCCATGTGGAAATTCAGTGAAACTAGGATTAAAACTAGAGTTTCAGAGCCTCAGTTACTAGGTAGAGCTCATTCTTAGCAGAGGAAACAAATCTGCAATATTTCAGGACTCCACACTATAATATTTGAAGCTATTTTCCTAAATTTGTCGTTATGAAAAAACCTCTCCTTCGGTTTCTATATTTGATACATTTTAAATCACCTTCAGAATGTCTATAGGCTTGTCATGTAACAAGGGAAGATGTTTTTAAAATAAAAACATACCTAAACGATTAAGTTGTGTTGTGATCATTTAAAACAAAACAAAAACAACTCCCTCCACATGCACTTCTTTACCCTTTATTTGTTTAATTAACTGGATTTCCGACTGATCACATTCCCCTCCAACAGAAGCTGTTTCAACTAATTAGACACATCTCAAACCTCTGCTCCTGAAGTACAAGTCTAAAGTTCCTCTGGTGGAAAAGCAAACCTTAATTACATATCATTTTTTTTTTTATTACTCTGCTATATTCCCAAAATACTGGCATTGAAGACTTGTTAATTAAGTGAAGGAACCACAGATGCACCCCATCTTCCAATGTAACGCAACATCCAAACACTTGAAGCACCAAACTGGGATCAGAAAGACAACACGCTCTTGATGAGCATCTTCCAAAACGCCACTTAAAAAGATTCTGAATGGGCAGAGCTATTTATTTATTTTTATTAACAATTGGCCAGCTGCCGTGAAATTCCAAATCAACACACAACATGCCAGGGAAAAGGCTTCCCTCTTATCTTCCAGCTACCTTTTCATGCACCAGGCTAAATCTGAGCAAAGTGCCACACAGGCGAGGAACGTGCATTAGGGTTCCCAATCTCCAGTTCAGAAGCCCTTAATTAAGCCAAATTGTTTCCACCTGGTGTTGCTGCACTCCTCAAAGCTGCCTTTCACAGCCACATAATCCACCTCAGGAAAAAGGACACCATTCTGCATCACTGCCAATACCACAGATGGAATAATTTGGCTTCAAGAGTTTTCACATGCTGAGACCAGATATTAAATAGAAGAAATACGGAATGGCTCAACACTCAGATTGCACTCCCACTTCTCACATCATCCTTTTCATAAATCTAAAACACAGGAACTCAGAAGGAATAAAAATGCCGCGGCACTGAACAAAGGGATGTGAACTCTGAGTCCATCTTCTGCAATTGCAAACAGCATTAACTGAATGGGTAACAACCAATTAAAGACTACAGATGAAGAGACACAGAAAATAACAAACTAATTTTTAAATTAACTTGAGACTCTTCATTACAAATCTAAAAAAGGGTTTTTTTTTGGTTTTTTTTACATAATACATTGCAGTCATTTGTTCTTTTTAGGACTGCTACCCCTGCAAACACCAAAACACAAAAATCTTAACGTTACTAGTTCTAATGGCACTTGGCTAACTGAAGATAAATGCATGGATGGGTATCTCAAGGTGACACCCTCAGACAACACCAACAACTCTTTGAACTCACAAGAAAAGCAACAGCTCTGAGTATTTTAGCACTCCTCACCTTGTTAAAAAATGCCTTTGCCCTTCTTTTCACATTTCCAACAAGCCATTTAAAGCTAGACATATGTAGAATTACAGAATGTCCTGAATTGGAAGGGACCCACAAGGATCACTGAGTCCAACCCCTGGCTCCAAAAAGCACCACCCAAAATCAAATCCTGTGTTTGAGAGTGTTGGCCAAACACTCCTTGAACTCCAGCACACAGGGCTGTGACCACAGCCTATTCCATGCCCACTGCCCCTCCACGCAGTTCCCTCGGGCCCTGTCGCTGTCACAGAGAGCAGAGCTCAGCACTGCCTCTCCACTCCCTGTGAGGAGCTGCAGCCACCATGAGGACTCCCCTCAGCTCCTCTGCTCTGGGCTGAGCAAACCCAGGGACCTCAGCTGCACCTCACAAACCTTGCCCTCCAGACCATTCATCATCTTTTCAGCCTTCCTCTGGATGATCTGTATAGTTTTATGTCCTTATGTTGTGATCACACCTGCATCCAGTGCTGCAGGTGAGGGCCACACAGCACAGAGCAGAGGGGACAACCCCTCCCCTTGGCTGTGGCAGTGCTGGGCCTGATGCACCCCCCAGGTTACAGCTGGCCCTTCTGGCTGCCAGGGCACATACACAAATCATAGAATTCAAATAAGTAGCCAATATGAATCTGTGGACTCCATAAGAAGGTGAGGTATGTAGGAATTAGGTATCTCAACGCAGTACAACTTGTCTCCTTAAATTGAACCCATAGTGAAATCACAAGCTAATCACAGTTGAAAATCCCCCAGTCCTTAATTTATTCTACAGTTGCAATGAATTTAGGAGAATAGTGACTACGTATTATTTCAAACATACATGATCAAAATTCAGAAGTCACTGGATCTAGTAGATAACACTTTACATCTATCAAATGTGATGATACTTTCCTGTATGAAGAACAGTAACATTCTTACATTTCCTTCTAAACAATACTAAATGCTAAGACCAGAAGCAGTTTCTACTATCAGCTGGTAGAATTATAACCTCTATTCCCTCTGTACATAAATTTGATTTTGAAAGCAGGATACATCTTTCAAAATTTAGCAAGACATAAATATATGAAAAAACTCAGTAATTACAAATCTGACCAGATTTGCAGCACGACCCTGCCCTTCGAGGGTGCAGTGACCACTTTAGCCCAGTCTCTAGGAAAAGATTCTGATGTGATTCTTGGCCACTGGAGGGCAAATTTAGATTTCCAAATCAAGTTGTCTAGTTACTTACGTAAAGTAAAACATCAAAACTGATAAAGCAGTATTTTTTCACAAATTAAAATGCATATAAAGGAGAAGAAAATATGTACCTTTTGGAGCAAGGAGGGCTCGTACTGTGAAGGGAGACAACAGCAGTTAGTTTTTTAAAAAAAGTTTCTGCTCTGAGAAAAGTTGCTCAGGCTCTTTATGAGGGTCAGTGCAGTCTGTCCCACCACATTAGTTCTTGAAAGAAACTAATTTCAATTTTCACTCACATTAACTGCTTCATTTCTCTGCAAGGATCTGAAGCACAGTTTAGACCAATTATCTCCAATTTACTAAGCTGTGTTCCTAATTCCATTGAGAATAGTGATAAAGCCTAGTTGAATACACAGTCAAAGTTTAGAGAGAGGGGTGAAAACCTTAAAGATAAAAGTTAAAAGTGTTGAGTATCTGATTGTTCAACACTTTATTTACCTACAAGTAGAGACATTACTGTTGGTACATTTATTACTATTTATCAGGTTTCCATGGCACTCATTCATAGCTCTCCTTGGATTATGAATTAGCTTATGAATGTGTTGTCACATAAATGCAGGAGAAACTGAAAAGACCTGGTTATCCAGTTCACTGGTCCTTCTGTTTGATCACTCTCAAAACAAAGAGCCATCAGTGATGGAATACTTTTGCTTCTGTCATGCCACTTCTATAAATCATGCAAATAATTTCTGAAGACTTCCCTCATACCCTCAGCAAAGACAGAAGCCAGGCACTGATGCACAGCTAGTCAGACTAAAACGAATACAGTTTGTTGACCACACCAATCTCACCTACAGTGGTTTCTGCTCCATTCTTTAGATATGGAAGTCTAGTGGTTGGGCCCAGCATTAAATGTATATACCACTAAACATCTATAAAGACAACGCAAAGAACCACATGAGGTACGGATTAACAGAAGATCCCTGATTGCTTACTGTGTGTTAGAGCATGCTTCACTCATTCATTCACTAGTCTGAATGGTCTAGCACTACACAGCCTCTTGCCCCACCAGGAATCACCATCATTCCCAGCATTCCTTGTACCAGACCCAAATCATTCCAAGGATTCCTCATACCAGGCCCAAACACACCAGGGTTAATTTTGCCTCATTCTGTTAATCCTGCTACCCAGATTCTACGTTAGATTACTAAAATAGCCAGATCCAGCTGTCTGAACAACTGAGCAAACTAACATAAAGGTCTCTAATATTTCTCCAGAAGTTTAATTCTGAAGCTTTGAGAAAGGTTACAGTAGTTTGGTCAACTAAGGAAATAAGCTCCTTGCACACAATGATTCACTGAAATATCTGCAAACAACAATATTTGGGGGAAAAAAACACACCAAACACAAAACAAAAACAATCTTCCCCTGAATTTAGGTAATTCCAGCTCTTTGTTCACAGCAGGTTGTCTTGTTTCACATTAGCTAAGGATTGGAAGTTGATGGGACAT
This sequence comes from Pavo muticus, assembly GCA_016647715.1. Lineage (NCBI taxonomy): Eukaryota > Metazoa > Chordata > Aves > Galliformes > Phasianidae > Pavo > Pavo muticus. Next base: position 393,194 of record JACDJE010000039.1, on the reverse strand, counting down.
TACAAGTTCCACATGGAGATAACAGAAGGCCCTTATTCTATAGGGCACATACTTAATCTCAGTATCTTTTTGTTGTTGTTGTTGTTGACATCTCCTGCAGATGAAGCCAAGAGCCTTCTCCTTACCTTTTACTCCCTCAGAATTATCACCTTCTGTTCTAACTCTCAGTCTTAGTTGTGACATCTCCTTACGGATGATTACCCTCTTGGCTAAAATAAAACTGATGGTTTTATTCCCAAATCATCTCTGCAACCCTTTTGAGACTTGTAAAGGAAGTGCTATTCCCAGACTGTCATTCTGGTTCATACTCTAAGCCTGAATCAACACGTGCTCCTTCCTAGGTCTCACACCTCTCAACTCGTTCTGCATAGCCATCCTAGGATACAACTAAGGCAGCACCCTAACAGTTAGAAGGGCAGAGCACAAAGCAGGCTTCCATAACTAAACACATGGCTTGCATTTCCAACCAGAATGATTTCCAAAGACCATGTCACTCCTCTTTGCATCTCTTTAGCTTCTCCATCACATCAAACACAAGCTAATTGCCTCAGCCTTCAAAGCGCCCGACACTCCCTCTGCCGCCTCCTTCTTATCTCCTGTATGATTAGGGGTTATTTCACGCTTTCAGTGGATCCGTGACACCAATTTCCATTGTGCCTTTTTTCAATTAAACACCTTTATGCTCTCTCCTAAGCCACCCCACAGGCACAGGCGGAACTCCAAACATCAGCACACAACGACATCATTACCTTCCTTCCAGGTCTGACGGAAGCACTCAAGAGAGAAGCCAGCCCTGTCCTACCAGGAGTGCCCTGTAGCCCACCTCTGGGCCAAACGCTTCTAACTCAATTGCTTTTTAACTAAGGCCCTTAAAGGTGCCATTTAGGGAAGTTCCTCTGGTACTTGATTAAGTTTTACTACCACTAATGTACAACTCGCTTGTATTTTCAGGCTGGCTCAACCCTGCCCTGCCACCAGCACACAGTTGTTAAAACAGCAGATGTATGTCTGTCACAGCTGCTACTTGTCATGCACGCAGACAATAAGACATTCTGACATCTCAGCTGGTAACCTCTTTAGAAGAGACAGTTCCAAATATTTACTGTCTAGCAGACACTTGTTCTCATTACAAGGCAGGTAGCGTAATCAAGTTACTGCTCAGAAATGGGAATTATCCAGAAAAAGCAGTTTGAATGATCGCTGCTCTTTAGCGGAGGCCCTTGCATGGGAGCAAGCCAGGAATTCACCACACTAGATTTTAAAGCCATCAAAATTCCTGCAGAAGGTTATCTTTGCCAAACTTCTATTTTGCTGCAAGAACAGCTTGTTGCTCTGCCAGGGTTTTCTTTCTGGATTCTACCTTTAAAAGCTTCCCAAAGCAGAGGCAGGTAGATGCTCCAACACGGCCCTATGCTTTCCCAGCAGGACCACAAAAAGAAACCTGTATTAAAATCAGTACCCTGGACTTCTAAATGAGATAAAACAGGGCGGGATCACATGTGCTCTGTCTGAGATGTCAGCAGCATGACACAGCTCTCCTCATACTGATCATGCAGCCTGTAGCTACATTCCTCCCACCAAGCCTGAGGGCAGCGCTTTGAGGGGCAACAAATCAGCACGTCCCCACTCCCTCTTTGGATTCTCAGCATAGGAATGGGAAGCTGGACGAGAGGAGCATCCCTGCTATGAACAGGGAATGAGCTCACCCATTAAATACGATGGCACCATTGCTGCAACCAAGAACAGTGCCACTTAGGTCCCACGTGCTTGTTCCCCTCACCTGCTGCCTCCTTTGCCCCAGCAGCCAGCACGCCTTGCTAAAATGGCGGGGGGAACGGTGGTGCCAAAGAAGCTGAGCAACTTCCTGTGCTGCCTGTTTGCTGAAGGAGCTCACCAAGTGCCAGAAGCCACCAGGGGAAGTTACGGGCCTCAGGCTGGGGAGGAGACAGGAATACAGGGCCTGTGCTGGCAGGTACCTTAAAGCTAACTCTGCTTAAGCCCTTCTCAAGCCAACCTTTGGTTCACCATGCTACTCAGGACAGAGCAGCAGACAGGTTTCAGCAGCACTGGTGGGAACGGCCTTCATTCTTCTCCTGCCCCATACACCCAGACATCTGCCACAGGTGTTCGCCTCATCCTGGCTCTGTGTCTCAGCTGGGCATCATGAGGCAAACAAATCCACTAATACATCAGGGAACTTGTCCAGTGCAAAAACCCTCCTACTGTTTCCTGAAGGGCTGATGAGTTTGCTTGGTTTATAGAAACCTAAGGTGAGCACCAGTGTGACAGAGGGCTGCATTGCATGGGCCACAGCAGGGAAGATAGATAGGGAATGAAGAAAACAATAGGTGAAAAGTGGTATTTCTACTGAAGGGGCCAGGAAATACCTAGATCAGGTGAACCTTCTGTGGGACAATGCCCTGCCCACTGATTTCAGCAGCACTGTAGGCGTTGCTGCACAAACCCAATGAATTCAGTCCGGACATGAGAATGGGTTGGTACCTCCAGCTACCTGCCACGTTCCCTGCAGAAGGGCTTCCCACAGTAGGGCAGCTGTGCACAATAAGGATCTACTACAAAAAAAAACAACAACAAGGAAACAGCCACCAATTTCAAGTCCCACTACAATGCTGGGTTGGAAACTCTGGAGCTGCTTTATGTGCAAATCAGCAGCAATTTGTGAAAAATTAGGGTGAGCACCTGGCATCCTAACTCCTTCAGCCCACGTTTAATCTGCAGTGCTTGCAAACCAGCACCCAAAGACTCTCAAATATCTTTTCTGCCATGGTAGCTCAAATGCTTCACATGGCATCTGACATCTCCTGGGCTGCAGAAGTGAAACACAGGCCCACGTGCTCCCCCTTGCAGTAACCAGGGCACCTCGAGACCTGGTATTCAGCCAAAGAGTCACATGGAGATAACAAGGCAACCTAAAGACTGTAAATTTGGGCCTTTCTCAGAGAAAATGCAAACAGGTTTTTATCTAGTGCAAAATGGGACTATTATGAAAGAAACTTGATTAAATATTCTGAGGTGTTTCAAGTGATGAGGAAGCAGAACTGCCATGAAATTTTACACTGCCTATTGTAACAGTTGCCCAGACAATGTATCTGTAATTCACTTGCCAAGGCTCGCTCAAATTGGATTACATTAAGGCCAGTTTTCCAAATTTTTCATTCAAAAGCACGAGAAGGGAGACCATCCTTTATAATGACACCCCTGCCTTTTTTTTTTTTTTTTTTTTTTTTTTTTTTTGCAAACACATTAGCTCTTTGATAGATTTCTCCAGGGGCACGGCATGATCTGGTGATTTTCACGTTCAGAGGGCTGAAAAGAACAGATATGAAAAATTGTGTCATGGATCTGCATGAAACAATCTCACTGTGTTAAGAACAGAATAAGGGAGATATAAAAAAGAAAAAAAAATAGGACTGAACTTCATTAAAACTTTGATTCAGTGTAAGAGAAGACAAAAACAGCTGTTCTAGGAAAACCACGATCACAGAACTTCTTACAGCAGTGATACGCAAAGAGAACTTCTCCACCTTTAATCAACTTGAGTGACAAAACTGAAGTGTTGGAAAAGATGCTTCCTAAAGAGCAGAAGATATAAACCACGGTATTTAGAACCAGTCATAGTCTGCCTTGGAGAACAGCATCAATGGCATCCCCTTTTTCTTGCCTTAGTTCCCATGACTGGGTAAACATGACTATGAACATTGCAGCCCTTCTCAAAGTTAGGTTATCTTTGTTTTAAAACAATCACTGCGACCAAAGGCTCGCCCTCCAAATTCACCGCTGTCTACATTTCAGCATTTGAATTCTAAAGCGGCTCGACACAACTGCTAAATATTTTGTTAACCAACACCAATCCCTACTGCTTATTTGGTTAAAAAGAAAATAAAATAAATCTCAGTTAATTTAAAGTTCATTCTCAATGTGGTTTTCAAATCTGTCAAAACACGCACAAGGAGGTCTAGTGGAAGCCAGGAACTATGGGAAACTCAACTTGAAAGTTAAATCTGAACCACAAGGTCAAAGAAACAAAGTCATAACCCGTTCTCAAGCTCCAACACACCCACACGCCCGCTCACAGAAACTTGGAGTGCTCTGAGGACCCAAGCTCTGATCAGGCTGCACAGCGGACTCCGGGCATAACGTCGCATTATGTCTCCCCTAACAACTAACGTCTAATCCCAACACGATGCTATGTAAACACGTAGATGCACATAACCTCCCTTTCAGTCCCAGAATCCCCTCAACACGCCTATTCCAGAGGGATAAATGGGTTCATTCATAATCTATTTTTAAACACCAGACGTTTTAAAAGAATTCCTTTCAATTCTTCAACGTCTTTATTTAAAATAACACAGGCTCGGACCCCGATCCCCTCCTCCCCGTTGGTTGCGGGCCGCCGCCGCCCCGCTCGCCCCGACGCTGTGCCACCGGGGAGCGCCGCAGCCACCGCCCGCACGGCGACCCCGCGCCCCCTCCCCGCCCGGCTCTGCTCGGGGGGGCTGCGGCGGGCCTGATGCGGGACTGGGGGGNGGGGTGAGAGGAGGGACGCTGAAGCTGAAGCCCAGCAGGGGAAACTTGGTGGCGCGGGGAGGGTCCCTGCTGCAGTCCCCCCGACGCGCCTCCCAGCTGCATCCTCGAGAGAGATAGGGGAAAGAAAAAAAAAAAGAAAGAAAAAGAAAGAAAGAAGAAGAAGAAGAAAGGCTGCGGAACCCTTGAGTACCACAGCAGCGGCCGCAGGACCGCAGTCAGGAGGGCTCCAAGCACAGCACTGCCCCGGCTGGGTGCGGCCCTCTCCCCCCGTAGCCGCACACAAAAGCGTCGCCGCCGCCGCCCTCGCCCCCCACCGCTGCCGCCCCGAGTTTTATGACTGCGGCGCTGCCCGTGGCGCAGTCCCGGCCCAACCGCCGCCCGCCCGGCCCGCAGGCTCCCGCCGACCCCGGCAGGTGCCCGCCGGCGCGCGGGAAACTTTCCACGCGCTGCGGAGCCGCCGCCCGCCTCCCCCGGCCCCGCACCGCCCCGGCCTTACCTTGGCGGGCTCCGGGGGGGCGGCGGCCCCATCCTCCTGCGGCGGGGCGGACGGCTCGGCGGAGCTGCCGGCGCCCATGGCGCTGCCCCGCAGAGCCGAGCGGAGTGGAGCGGAGCGGCGGGGGATCGGGGGGCGGCGGCGGTGCGGCCGGGAATGAGGGAGCGCGGCTCTCCGCGAACTCCTTTAGGGAGCGAGAGGAGGGAGGGAAAGAAAAAAAAAAAAAAAAGCGAGAGAGGGAGGAAAATCACCTCCGCCCCTGTTCCCCCCGCCCGTCTCCCGCTTGCTCCATCACATGAGCAGAGCCCCAGACACGCCTTGCAGCATCGGGCTGGGCTGATAAGGAGCGGCGGCGGAGAAGGAGGGGGGGAGGGGGCAGCGCCCTGCCCGTCGCCTCTCTCCTCTCTCGTGGGCACCGCCGGGGCGGGAGAGCTGCCCGGACCCCGGACCCCAGACCCAGCCCGCGGCCGCCCCGCGGCGCTGACTCAGCTCTTTTACCTCCCCTTCCGCCCACCGAGACCGAGCCGGCGCCCGCCGATGCCCTCGGGGTGCTCCGGCCAGGGGCTACCCCGCGGTGGTCTCGGGGCCCCTTCGCCACCACCACCACCCGGGGGGGTTGTCGACCTCAGCCGTGGGGGCCGCCAGGGGCATGTCCGGGCTGCGGCTGATGCGGAGCAAGCGGGGACCTATGCCTTAGCGGGGTACCACGCTGCTGGCTTTCTTTTTATTTATTTATTTTTTTTTTCTTTTCTTTTTCCATGCGGCACAGGTTCTCATTGATTAATTCCTGCTAGACTGCATGGCGAGCAAAGCAGGCGATGTGGTAGCTTCCCTCCCGACCCAGACACACGCACACCGTGCCCCACTTCCCCGTGCCACAGGAGTGGGACCAACGTGTACACAGCAGTACGCCCATCCAAAAGGACCCCCAGGGAAATGACACGTACACTGAGATAAACCAACCGCGGTGTTGCATTGACAGAGGGAGCCCCTCCCTGTGAATCCCCCCATCCTCCACTGAGTTCATAGTTCAAATCAGAGATCAGGGACATTTTCCTTTAGAAAATGTGAAGCAATCCTCATCCATTGAATCACCGGGTCATTCAGGTGTATATATATATATATTTATATTCTCTTAACAATCCGCTCTGTTAATTGCTTGCTCTCTGCATGTGGTCAGCTTTTTACGTAAAGCAATCAGGCCACACCAAGTCACTGCATGACACAGCCACTGCAGCAATACAATAACCTCGTGGAGCCTCAGCAAGAACCAAACTGCTGCTGGGGATGGCGCAGGCAGAACCACATCCATCCCTTCAGCCCAGCCTTGCTCACCCTCATATGTATGTGTGTAATACCAAGAACATGTTGGCCTAAGGCCACTTATCTCTCTAACAGTTTTCTTAATCTTTCATTTGTTTATTTTTTCCTCATCTTCAGGAAATTAGTACTGGTGCATTTCTTTTAAGAAAGAGCAGGAAAAGGGAGTGAAAATTGGTTGTGTGGTCATTTGGCTCTGGGAGGTAGAAGTGAATCCCAAAGCCATGGCCAGCCCCTGGGAGCAGCTGCACCCCAAGGGCAGAATCCCCACTGAGTAATTCCCAACATTTCTGGCTTCTGAGCCCAGAGACACCGAGCCTTTCTCGCTTCTGGTGCTCATGTAGTGCATCTGCGCTTGGAAGTGCTGTAGATGCAGATGTATTCCAGACTGGGCCTACGAGATCTTCTCTGTAGCAAATTATCACTAATAATGTGCCTGTGATGGCAGAACCAAGCCCACAGGAGCTTACAGGGCCATCCAAAGGCCAGCCTGTCTGCTGGGTTCTCCTCAGTTGCAGCCCCGCTGCAACCCCAGTGGCTCCTAGGGCTTGGAACTGAGGGAAAATCAGGGATCCTGCTCAAGAAGGGAAAAGTGCCATAATTCAAGCTCCGTGCCATATCATTTTCACTGCTCACTGGCCACCAAATGCCTTCTTTGCAAGCAGCCTCCTTTCCGCCATCTGAAATTGCTCCCTAGCTCTTCTGCTCATGGCTTGTAACTTTTGCTTCCTTTCCTGGAGTAACTCCAGCAGAAGGACCTCAGGAGATATACCCATGTCCCTTCTTTGGCCTAGAAGCTGTTTGTTGATCCTCTTGTAGCCTTTCACCGTGCCCTGTCTATGCAGGAGGAATAGTGACAGATGACAGGTCTGACTCTGGCATGTGCTCTCTCGTGTTTCTCTATCTTCCACCCATGTGCTAGAAGGGTTACTTCCCAGACCTTTGCCCTAGCAGTGTGACTGCCTCTTGCTACGCATAGGCCTTTCAGGAACTAAGTAAGTCTCTTTGCCTTTCCAGTAAGGAGGAGTCACATGTACTTCAAATGGTCCTCTTCCCAAGGCACCAAGCAGCACTGTTGCAAGAATATTCAAACTACAGACAGAAGTATGCATGGTTACTTTTCAGAAAGCCAAAAATATAGTAATGAAAGTACTACTGGCATGTTACCTACATCTCTTGTCCCATCCATGATTTGCCCCATCTGCAGCTTGTGGCCTTGGCTCTGTGTCCCTGTCAGTCCGGCTGTGTCTGAGGAGCAGTGGGGAGGGCTAGGCTTCTGCATCTGCATTGGGAGGTGGGGTTACCTGGCATGGGCCACAGGCTCCCCAGCTCTGGCCCAAGGTGCCTGGTTGCAGGCTTGTGCAGGAGCTGGGGTGGCTGCCTGGAGCCCTGTTCACACCAACACCCTGCTGCTTTTATCAGCAGGAGCAACGCTGGGATATTTTTGGCATAAATGCTAAGTGGAAACGTATCATGTAAGTGTTCCTGAAATGGGAAGCTCTTGAGAACGTATCTTAGATCTGGATAGAGAATGTAGTGCTCTGACTTCACGTCATCTGTACTTACCAGCTATCTTCAGCCTTTTTTTCCCTCCTTTTTAGCCAGTTGTGATAGGAAATCCCAGGATGTTACTAGAAATAAATGTGTATACCTAAGAAGCTAATACATATCAGCCTAACAAAACACTAGAAAGAAGTGTAAAAGGAAGAAAATGACAAAAATAGCCATGTAAAAATAGTTTGCTTGCAAGTAGCCTTAATTAAGCCATAGAAAGGACCAAGAAGCATCTGACCCTTAAGCAAGAAAGGAAAACAATTTGCCAAATTATTATTTTTTTTTAATTACTTCTTAGGAGCTAAAATACTCTAAGTGACATGGTGATATACATGGTGATATACAAAATGTAAAAAAAAGAGAGGAAAAAAACAAAACAACAGACATCTCAATCTAATCCATTCACATCCCAGAGGTTATCTGTATCAGAAAAGATCTATTCATGTAGGTATATGTGTGTGTGCAATTTATAAAAGAGTCTCAAGTTTGATGATTATTTAGGTAAAGGCCATATATCTGAATAACAAGTGTGTCACCCAGTGCATGTTTGCACATGGTAGCTGGTCCCAAATTCCACTCTTCAATGTGCTGCAGCCATTCTGGGAGATCTGCCCCTCACCCTTGGTTTACTTTCTATCCATACTCACTCCTCACTTACTCTGCTCTTTGCGGGAGTAGCTTGGCAAACACATGAAGCTTCAGTAGTCCAATTATCACCACCTGCCTGAAGGCAGTTCTTCAGAAGGGCACGGGACAGGGCAAAAGACTGCAGCAGTCTCATGACCTGCTGGGAGTTTGACCAAAGAGATGCACAGCATGGCCTGGTCACTGCCCAAATAATGCTGTCTCAATTTCTTCCCCTATAACTTTGCTGTGAGGGGGGAAGGCCAGATCCAGGCTGTAGCTTAGTTTCCTAGTAAGCGTCTGGCTGTCATGAAGCATAGCAAAATAAATAATATGGTGTGCAAATGCAAGGACTGCAGGGTACCAGCGTGGACCCCACCTTGCAGGCAGGGGCAGTGGCAGTGGCAGTGGCAGAAGTGGAGAAATGTGTCCTCTCTGGCGGTGTTTTATCTGCCACATAGATAAATGCATCTGACCCAAGAAGCCTTTCAGTCAGTGCTCTGAGGAAATTCCTCATCAAGGAAGGAATGCCCATGGGACAGAGATAAGGAGGTAGAGGAGCTCTCTGCAATGCCATTGCCCTATTGTCACAGCAGCAGATGAGTGATGCTGCTTTGTCCTCAGGAGGAAACCCCTGGGATTGGGATTGGGACTGAGAGCAGCACTGCAGAGGAATGCCTTGGCACTGCTGGTGTTGTCATGGCAGCTGAATGTAAGGGTTCTGCAGCATCAGGTGCTGGGACACCTCTCTGAAAATTAAATTTTAATTTTGAGCGGACTCAGAATAATTTAAGTTGTAAGAGACCTCTGGAGGTCATGTTCTTGCTTAAAACAGGGCTAGCTTCTGACTTAGATGAGGCCATTCAAGACTTTGCTCAGGCAAGTTCCTGTTGCTCCTCACCTCTTGCTGGGGCTTGTAGTGATATGCTTCCAGCCTGTGCTGCTGAGGGAGTCCTCAGTGCCCACAGATGGGACCTAGATCCAAGGTGCCTGTCCTTTGCTTGTCCCCCAGCAGTCTCTGCCAAGCCTGTGTGTACCTATCTCCCTTCCTGAGGCATGTGGCCACCACCACTGCCCCAACAGTAACCTAGCCTTGCCCACTGTCCAGACTGCCACATCCTCTCTCAGAAGTCCTGTCCCATAAATGGGAAGAAGATCATGAAGTTTTTCTGCATCACTCACACAGAGATTACCTGCTCCTCTGGCCATTTTTTGTCATATTTCATGGCTCCTGGCTGAACTGAGAGACATTTGCTGTGTGAAAAAAGGTGTAAGGTATGTGATGCACCCCCAGGTAAAATTTGGTGAGAAACAGCAAAATGCTTTCTGGATCACAAGCTCCAGCAAATAGAGCAGGAAAACAAATTTTAAAAGAAACATGCAGACCACCAGGATCTCAGTGCTGTCACATTCTTCCTCTGGCCTAAGCAAGGACCATCCTATTCTGCCACTGCCCACCCAGAATGCTGCAGCAGGGATGATTTCCTAGCTCATTACCTTGACCTTCATCTTTGCAGCATTCCTCTGGCTCTCTGCAAAGCACAATTTTTTGTCTTTGCCTCAAACAGCCTTCCTCATCTAACGCTACCATATTTATAATCTCTCCTTCAGTGCTGATGATGGTCATCACCCTTCTGCTTTTGTGAGATCTTCAAAAAAGAGATTCTGTGCCTTGCTTTTTGCTGGGGGTAACGTTCTTCAAAGTCCTTCATTAAATCATGCCTTTGATATACTGTCTACAGAAAATGGATCAGCTGCAGAGATGTGGCTGATCTATGATCACTGCCTGGCATTCTGGACAACCTTACTTCCTCATTTCCTCATCTTACATTTACTGGTCTAAAAGTACCTGGTGCAGTCTCACCGGACTTCACCCCCGAGCCTGAGAGCCCCTCCTTTACTCATCCCAAGCCATGTGCCTCCATGCAGCTTTTGCTGCTGCCTCCGTTTCCTCTAGCCCCATGCTGGTGGCACCTGGTCCCTCAGGTCTGTACACAGCTCTGGACACAGAAGGTCCCACCAGACATCTCCTGGGCAGTGTCTGGGTCCCAAAGCCATATGCTTCACACCTGAGACTTTTCACCTGGGCAGCCAGCAGTGCTTGAGTGGGTGGGTGACACAGTTCCTATACTCTGAATGGGGGGAAGCTGTTAGATCTGCCCTTACTTTAAAATTAGGCTGTGAACTCTCCAATGCATGCACTTTTGTTCTGTCTGGTAGGCGCTATGTTGAAAATAATCGGGTTCTGTCTATGAGCTGTTTCTCCAGTAATACAAATAATAAATAGGCTTTAGCTATTCATAATTTATAACTTTTGTCACGACCAATGAATAGAAATGTCAGGCTCATCGCTTGACTGACAAAGAAACATCCAAACTTTTAACCAAAAGCTTTTAACCTTCTGTCAGGGTGATCAAAAATAAGCTTGCTTCCAGAAAAATAACCAAAAGAAAGATAGCCTGAAAGATAGCCATCATGCTTCAGACTTGTGAATAATTTCTGAGCTGGGACTCTTAACTCAAAGCATTTTTAGCCCTTTTTTTCTGTCGAGGCACATGAGATTACTGATGCGGGAAGGAAGCGAGAAGCAGAGCAAGCATAGATCATTTCCATCATCCAGGTTTTGTCTTAGTCATTGTACCGGAGGGCTTTGGTACACATGACAAGCAGAAAGCTTCAGAAATTGAGAGAACTGTCTACAGCCTTTGTGTGGGTCATTGTATTTGTCTACAGCTTAGAAAACTAAAAAGCACAAAGCTGTTAGGGTAAAGAAGTCTTTATGTAGAGTGTTAGGTATAACTGTAAAATTTAGATCAACTTTTGCAATATTAGCACATCAAAAGGTAACATGCTTCTCTCTAAAGTACTTCATTTTAAAATGTTTATAGCAATAATAGCAGATCCTCAACAAGTCTGGTTGCCTTCACTGTAACAGCAGGAGCAATGACACGGCTCGTGTCATTTCTATGGTCGCTCATACTGCCGCAGAACTTGAAGTGATCCTTGATAAGATTTTCAGTGAAAGAGAAGAAGAAAGAAAGAAAGAGAGCAAGAAAGCCTCTCCCACGTCAAATTCTTCAGGCTGACCTGTCAGCTTCTACGTTACTACATTTGGACTTGAATTTCTCACCAAGGTCAGAGCAGATTAGAAACTACTTTCATATCTGACAGAAATATTACTCTCCTGTGAACAGGGGGTGTATCTTAAACGTGGAAAAAGGGTTCTGTCTTCTCAAACAAGCTGTGTGGAGGACATGGAGGCCTCTCTATTAACTCTGATTTGCACCAGCAAGTCATCATCTTCTCCTAATCCCACCTCCCCCACTTTTGTTTGGATCTAAACTGTGGGCTCTGAAAGCACAACTGAAAATACCAGAAAGACATAATAAGATTTGAAAGATCTTATGATCACCTCATGATCACCAACATTTCTCTTTATTCTGTTTGTGGGAAATGTGCAATATTTTTTTTCTAAATCATGCCTAAAACACACGACAACAAAGTTATGTGCAGCCGGGCAGGGGCTTTATTTCAGGAGTGACCTCAGGACTCACATTTCCTCTTGCCTGAAGCTCAATTCACTTTTGTAGGGAACTTGCTCGGTGGGAGACATGTTTTTCTTAAATGTTCAACAGCTGCATGGAAGCTAGGCAGAAGGAAAAACAGAGGGGAAGGCAAAGGATAAAAAAATAATGCTGTATTCCCCCCTTGTCTTTTAAAACTCTGGTTCCCTCAAATAAAAACTAAGAAAGGAAAGTCTGAAAATCCTGATATGATGAAACTGAGACCCATCAGCTGAATGGCAAGCCAGAGGTCATGAAGAAGTCTGTTGCGGAGATTGGAACAAAGCACAATATCCATTTCCCAGCCATGTTTACAGAAATGTCTAGCTCCGCCAGAATTAGTAATGGGATGCCAGAATGAAGAACAGCTACAGCTTTTTTCAAGCGCAGATCTAAATAACACAGTGCTGCAAGAGCATGTGAAAGCAAAGAGCGAACAACTTTATGAAGCACCTTTATTTTAGAGAAGCCTTGTAAAATAAGAGGATCTGATGAGAAAGATGTTTGGGAAAGGTATACAGTAGTTGAAAAGAAAGGTGTCTAGGCAAGGTGAACTCAAAGTACTGAAGATCAGCATTAACATGAGTTTCTGTTTGGTCACTTGGCCTTCCATGCATATATCCCACATTCACTTAACATGTCAGGAATTGAACCTGCATGCTCTTCTCTGCTACAGTGACAGCCTGCAGTAGCAGAAGCAGTTGCTTGAAATAAATGAGAGGAAAAGTTTCCCTGGTTTACTTTCCCTGTGTGGGATGCCTTTCTTAGCTGGAAATCAACTTGTGTATCTTGCAAACATGAAATAAAGGAAAAATTAAGAAGAAAAAGATGAAGTGGCAATCAGCAGAAAGGTAGAGTTGGTTGTTAAGGACTCTAAAGACAGAGGAAGCAAAGAACAGATAGGGAAGCAAAGAAAATCAGTAGAAGCTAAGGGGTACCAAGGAGGATTAAAAAGTGAGGGAAAAGAAAGCATTACACAGAATTTTTCAAAAATATACTGTTTGGTTTGCAAAATGGTTGCAGGAATAGTTTGCAGAATAGTTACAAAAACTTTAACCTATTCTGATGAACGGCTGTAGTTCTATCTACAATCTCTTTTAGGCGAAAATCAAGAGCTATCACTCTGCCTGTGCACCTGTAATCTTTCATCAGTCTGTAGGCCGAGTCTTCCTTGCTCAGCATTGCTTGTGGTGGGGAGAGGATGGAGATAACGCTGACAGAAATCAGTCCTGCTTTACCTGATTCTGTATGCAAGCAGAAGACACTGCTCTTGTTAAAGCAGCAGGTCTTCCATGAAGGCAGTTAGCACTTTCAGGATGCTCTTCCAGGCAACAAGACAAAGCTGAGCATGTTAGGTGGGATCAAGGTCTCTCAAAGCACGTAGGTCCAGACTCAGAGCAAGCATATTTCAGGCAGGTCATGGGGAGAAGCAGTGTTTCTCTGGCCTTGTGCAGCAGTGGTGGCAAAGCCCAGGCAGGATACTGCAGGCACCTAGGCCTTGTCCTCCTTTCCAGTTCCTGAGCACTGGGCTGTGCAGGCTCTGCCAGCGTCCCACCTGGAGGAGCAGCCCTGCAGGCCATGCTTTCAGAGAGCTAGCTTACCAGGGCCTCCTTCTAGACTGTGCTCCCTTCAGTTTTCAGCACATTTTATTGAGTGGATCAGAAATAACTCAACCACCTGCCACCTCACAGGAAGCTGCAGAGGGGATGTTACTTGGGGACAGGATTTATCAGAGCAATGCCTTTTCTGCAGGGATGTGCTGCATGCCCCAAGGCCTCTGAGAAGGACGAGACTCCTTACTAGTGTGGGTGCTGCTTAATAGTTTATTTCTTGTTGAATCAGAAGCTGTAAAATGCTGCTCCATTCCTTTGTGTGGATGCGAGCATCGTCTTGTGATCATGGCTCAAAACACAATCGTGTCAGCAGAATTTAAGTCCTCTGGCAAAGATTAAAATCAGTTGTTTTGAACAACTCTGCTCCTGAGCCACCAACCTTGCCTCAAATTTAGGCTGCATTGTGCCCAGTAAATACTATTGGCCACTGTGTCTGGCTACTGGCAAACAGCTGCATTATGAACACGGGCAGTTGGCAAGGCCACGATGTGATAGCAAAACCCAGGTGGATATTATCAAAGTTTACTCTTGCGAGTAGCTGGTGCTGACATAAATCTGCTCCCAAAAATATGGTGGTGACTCTCCCTACCGGGGCTGGGAGCTTGGCAGCTTCTATTCTCAGGTTGCCAAGTCACCCAGTTCATATGGAGATAAATTATGCCTTTTTTTTGAGAAGGGCTGCCTTTTAAAGGCATGTTGCTCTTTTCAAATCTATAGTGCTCGGCACAGCAGGATGAAGATTTGAAGTTATCCTTTGTGGTTTTATGTTTGTTTATTTGTGAGTACATGTGAGAAGTGAATATCTAGGCCCCTGTATCTGTCTGCATGCAGATGATTTCTGCAGCCTTCTGCAGCACGGACAGCTGAGGACAGTGAGCAGCCCACACACAGAAATGCAGAGGCTCAGGCTGGCTGTCAGCCTGTGACCCAGCGCCAGAAGTGGTGGGAAGAGAGGCACTGTCCTGCTGGGGTACACCAAAGGACTTTTAATTCGGCACTATGAAGTTGATACTGTTCACTATTGGTTTATTAGGGAGGAAAAGACCTCTTCATGTAGGTTTATGAAATAGCTTTCTATTTCTTAGCTTATGCTTTTTCTAAGCTCTAGTATGCTGTGACCAATACAATTATTGAGGAATGAAGTGTTGCTTTTTTGTTGTATCTGTCTTACTGTGTATGTTAAATCTGATTTCCAGAAGCAATAAATATATCTAGAAACTACTCCAGCTTGTACTTCTGTAGTGACAGGAAATAAACCTGGCAATGAACAAAGCGATAATGTCTTCTAGGGTTCTAACCATCCTCCTTCTCATGTTATGATTTTGTCATTTTAATTTCTATTTCAGTGGGCACTAAATCAGATTAAATTGCTTTGAACATTAATTTCAAATTCATAGGCCATTTACCCCAAAGCATGCAATAATGTGTCTACCTGCCATACCCAAAAAGTAATGTGACGTATGACTGGAAGCAGCTGATTAATAATTTTTTCTGTCTAGACATCCATACTGCAGTATCAGACCTATTCAGATTGCTCTACCCAATCCCAAGAGGATTTTCTCATGACTTTTTTTTCAGGAAAATGGAAGTTTGAGTGGCTCTGGTCAGCTTTTTTCTCCTCTTGACTATACAGAAAGTATCAGTGCAAACACAGGGGAGGATGCACTGTTTGGATGGGGACTTTCAGTGAAGAAGTGCATACACATCCATCCAAAACACAGCTCAAATCTGCCCAGAGCTATGTTTCTCCAGATTCCCCAAAAGGCAAGAGTTCTCTTCACCTTTGAGGGTCAGAAATGTTGCAGGAGCTAATTGCCCTGACGCAGCTGCTGTGGTTGACCTAGGGACCCAAGAAGATCCATTCAAGGGAGCAGGGCTTGTTCAGCCTGGAGAAAAGAAGGCTGCGGGGTGACCTCATTGCAGCCTTTCAGTACCTAAAGGGAGCCTATAAACAGGTGGGGAGTCAACTCTTTGAAAGGGTAGATAACATCAGGACAAGGGGAAATGGTTTTAAGTTGAAGGAGGGAAGATTTAGGTTGGATGTCAGGGGGAAGTTCTTTACTATGAGAGTGGTAAGGTGCTGGAACAGGCTGCCCAGAGAGGCTGTGGATGCCCCGTCCCTGGAGGTGTTCAATGCCAGGTTGGACAGGGCCCTGAGCAGCCTGGTCTAGTATTAAGTGTGGAAGCTGGTGGCCCTGCCTGTGGCAGGGAAATTGGAGATTCATGATCCTTGAGGCCCCTTCCAACCCAGGCCATTCTGTGATTCTGTGATTCTGTGATTCTGTGAAGGGGTGGATAGAGGTGCAGAGATAGAAATTCCCTTGGGAGAAGGATTGCCCTCTCACAAAGTTTTGCTCGAGTGCTTCCACCCACCAATGCAGAACTAAATACAGCATCAGTGGCACTTTAAATATTGAAGTGTTCTCGTATGACCATGTTTCTTCTCACCATGTCCTTGTACACTGCACTCAGCTATGCCTCTTTGTTTGTATTTTAGCTTTGGAAATTTTTATGGGGAAGGGGAGGAGAAGGGCCTCTAGTTACAATGATGGTTATAACTGTACTTCTGGAAACAGCTAGTGAGGATGTGATCCATGGCCTCAGCTCATCTGGGAGGCCAGGGGTCTGCCACAGGAGCATACAGACCTTTGCAGAAGGGGAGAGGGAATCTTCTGTCAGCTCTCAGGCTCTGCTTCCAAAATAGATTTCTCCGCAGCACTGCTCCAGTCTTCATTAAGAGGTTGGAGCTCTGGTGCCCACTTCTGCACAGTAAGCTGCACCTCTGGCCAGGGGCTGAATGGCCAGCACTCCACCTCAAGCTTGTCACCTGTTAGTTGACAGCAGCTGGTCTCAGTGGTGGTGTTCCATTGGTTGTTACACTGCATCCCAGTCCTCCAAAAGCTCCTATACTTACACATCTCAGGTTTCATTTTCTAGCACATGTGAACAGGCTAGCTTCAGCCTCAGCCTCAATAAAATCATTTCAGATACTTTTGAGAAAAGATGCTGGCCCAGGTCTTGAAGCAATCCATTACTTACAGCTTGTAAACATACCTTAAATTAGTTCTGATCATAGTAACTCAAAAAAAGAGAGATTTTTGAGAACCTGAATTTTCTATATTTTTCCTTTTTGCTGTACTTTTCATAACCTTAACAGAAAAAAAGCTGAAATAACCCTTTTGAAAAGAGATAGCATACCCCCTTCAAGCCCATCTGTGGCTGTTGCTGGTGGCATTTCACTCTGTAGAGTCACTTTTTAGACCTCACTTTGCAGCAGAGGTCTAATCCTTAGCATTGATGTTTACAGTGGAAGAATTGACAGATCCATAAATATGGAGACTAACGAGCACAGCTATGCTTAAAATGTTTCTTTGTGAAGAATACACAATTTTCTTATCCAAACAGAGAGAACATCTTGCTCACACAGTATGCAAGGTCATGTCAAATAGTGAAGTAATTTTGTTGTTTTTGCTAGTTTTACTTTCAATGCCATCATGTTCCAAGTCCAAGTGTTGTTCTACAATGTCTCCATGTCCAGTTTTCCAGGTATTCTGCTTCGGAGGCTTTTGTCCATCCTCAGCCAAGATGGATGTATTTGTTAATAAATTTAGGAGGAGATTTTCAAATGAATAAAGCTTCTTTGAAAATGTTGTTGTCTTTTTATTATTATTATTATTATTATTACCTTCTTTAATGCTGCGTAATTTTCTGTTTGAAGCAAAGATTTGAAGAACCTGACCACTGGCCATGTCCTGTTCTTCTGACTCACTGTCAGTACAGGTGATGAGGTTGCTCAGATAAAAGATAGTGGATGAGTTAATGTCAATATTTATTTTTATGTTCCTTCATTCTTCAGTTCCTCAGTTACACGAGGGGGAAAGCACAGTGAATTCAGCAAATGTTTACTTTGTTCCAGTTTTCCAGCATGTCTAGACTCAATACGAGAATCCACAGTTTTGCACTTGAGCAAATGAAGGAGATGAATAATTTAGTCATTGTTTATTGAAACAATGCAAGAGGCAAGTACAGTGGAAGAGGACTAAATGGCTAAGTACTCTGCTTTTCAGGGGGCATCCTTAGTTACAGAGTAATGTCCTATTGTAATGTCCCATGGTATCCATCCAAGGAGGAAATATTTAGGAGCATTCCATTACTTTAAAAACATGCAACCAAGAAGTAGTCCAGCAAGATAATGCTCTGTTACAAATACATAACGTGAGTAGGAGACATTGCTAGGTAGTATCTCAGGAAAGCAATCTTAATCCATTTAAATTGTCCTGCTTTTTATATTTATTCTCCTTGGTCATGATAAACACCACCAACATTTTCTGCAGGTATTTTTGGTGGTGTGGGATGAGATTGCTAAAGACTGTATAGACATGAGAGAATGTAGGGCCACTACATATACCTTTAAACTTCAATACGAGGAGTTGTATGGTGTCTGGAAGGGCTCTGATTTTAAAATGCCACCTGTTTTTCAGAGAAAAAAAATTGCAGGCTCTGATCCAATTGCTACTGAAGTCAGAGTGAAAAAATGAAACTCCAAATGCACAGAATAAATATTGTTCCATGTAATTTTTATTTAATTTGAAAGTTAATTTCTAGGGGCTTTCTTACTAATCTGCACAAACAAAGCAAGGACACCTCAAAATTTAGCGTCATAAAAAGACACCATAGAATTTAGTGTCAGGGTGAGCTTTTGAAAAAAAAATGTGATTAGTGGAAATGTTCCTTTCCTTTCCTTTCCTTTCCTTTCCTTTCCTTTCCTTTCCTTTCCTTTCCTTTCCTTTCCTTTCCTTTCCTTTCCTTTCCTTTCCTTTCCTTTCCTTTCCTTTCCTTTCCTTTCCTTTCCTTTCCTTTCCTTTCCTTTCCTTTCCTTTCCTTTCCTTTCCTTTCCTTTCCTTTCCTTTCCTTTCCTTTCCTTTCCTTTCCTTTCCTTTCCTTTCCTTTCCTTTCCTTTCCTTTCCTTTCCTTTCCTTTCCTTTCCTTTCCTTTCCTTTCCTTTCCTTTCCTTTCCTTTCCTTTCCTTTCCTTTCCTTTCCTNATTGGCTCATACTGGCTCTTAATGGCTCATACTGGCTCATACTGGCTCATGCTGGCTCATGCTGGTTCATACTTGCTTATACTGGTTCATACCGGTTCACACTGGCTCATACTGGCTCTTGCTGGCTCATGCTGGCTCATACTTGCTCATACTGGCTCTTAATGGCTCATACTGGCTCATACTGGTTCATACTGGCTCATACTGGTTCACGCTCCCTCTCCCCTCTCCCCTCTCCCTATTCTGTTTGTTTAGGTTTTCACAATCTTTGTTATGCTTACAAATAATCACACCAAAATACTGTGTTAGCACAAAGGAGCCAAGATTGGTGGTGGCTGAAAAAAAAGTTTAGCTGCAAGTAAAAATTAACCTGATGTCTGTTTACATAATCTAGGCAAAATCCAAAAAGCAAACACAGATTATTATGAAATAGCAATTAAACTGCCAGGATCATTCACTTTTAATGGTCTAATAATATTAAGTATTTTTTAAAAACAGCTTTTCAGTCTGGCACCCTCTCTACTCAGGAATGTTCTGCTTCCATCCAAAAATGCAAAAATGCATTATGTGTGTCAGTAGCTTAACCAAAGCAGAGGAAATATTTGAAGATATCTGAAATATGAATTATGTAAAATAAACCTGGCACGCCAGGCAAGCGAGACTGGCTTGTGGAGCTGTCAATGTTAGTCTTTACATCCTGATCTGGGGGAGCTCCCTTTTGTACAAATAAAATGTACAGTGTAGTCATCTGCCATTCACTAAAAAAGTAAATAAATTCCCCTTGAGGAGAAGTGGATCTAATTTTTTCATAACACTACTAGAGACATGGAAGCTAAAAATAAATAAATAAATAAATAGACTCTGAGTGCCTGTGTCTTGTAGGGGAATAGAAGTCTGGTACGCAAAGAGAAAACATAGTTGCTCTGTCCGGTCTGTGTTTGGATCTGTGCTATCCAGAGCACCAGCAGTCAGTGGCATTTTTTAGCAATAGGATTTCACCACTTTCAAAATGTATTCTCAAAGCAAAAAGTTCAGGATAACCTTTTCAATTACAAATTAGAATATAGCTTTCTTATGGGATGATCCAATGGGTTTCCCATCTTCTTCAGGATGTCAGGACACACCAGAAAAGCTTGCCTGCTTTTGGAGGAGAGTAGGAAAGATATCATCAGGCAGCACAGCTGGTGAGAAAGCACCCCATGTTGGGGCAGCACGATGCAGCTTGTGTCAGGCAACATTGTGGGATGGATGAGGAGAGCTATCACATCAACTGTTATAGCCACAGTAAGAATTTCAGAAGGTATTGAGTTGTAGGGAGGAAAGTGTATTTTCCTTACATCAGCCAATGTTACTGGATTAAAAATAAGCAAGTTTTTGGTCATGGAATCCATGTGAGTTTTTGAAGTAAAACATCATATGCAAATAAATGTTTATCTTCAGTTCTAATAATTGTTATACTTTGTATAACAGTCCATCAGATGACCTGTGTTAATGCAGCAAAAAGATTTATTCTGCTTCTTATGTGTCGATTATAATAATTTTGTTTCTATACATTATCTTGCACTGATTTAACTGTCACTTAGATTTGAAACCATTTAATTAAGGCAGCATGAAATCAGTGCGACAACCCATTTGAAGCAAATTTATTCAATTTGACCAAACCCAGGAAAGCTGTGGTTCAAGCTGAGCTGAAATAGGTTGTTATAATCTGATTTCACAGGGGTTTTGTAGCAATATAACTGCTTCGGTTGGTTAGGTTTGGGGCTTGATCTCTCTTTTGCTCAAACACTTGTTTGAATACAGCCTTTCTTGTGGACATAAGCATACAGTAGGGAGGCGCCCCACAGTGACAGTTCATTCCCTGTGGTGGTGGTTATGTTAACCAAACACTGCAGAAGTGACACCTGTCCCCAGATGCTGAGGGGTGGCTTTGGCTGCTGGGGCTGTGGGTAGCTGCCATCCCCACACCAGCACCTCCATGGCAGCACGAGTTCCTCAGGCAGAAAAGCCCTGCCAGCAGGCCATCCTATGCAGTTGGGGAGCATCCTTACACAGGAGAGGCAGTGCTTGTTTTACCCACGACGTATGGATAAAAAAACTTCAAAGCCAAAGCAGCTTTGCTAGAGAGGCTACATTGGAATAGGCAGACTCAGCTGCCAAGGACTGACAATATTGAAAACATGTCAATATATAGGTAAGTTCTATACACATGCTTGCACAAGTTAGCATAGATCTATTTACATTGATTTAGTGCATGATTTGGGTTCAGTCATAGTTGCCTCATAGCTCAGAGTCTGCAATCACTGCTCTCTTAAGAGCATAATTGGCAGTATGAACTCTTGGCGAGGAGGAATCTGCTCTCAGGGTTGGATGCAACTCATGCCCAGTGTGAGACACATTAGCCAAGGTCACTGTACGTTGCTGCTCCTGTTACTGCATGCTGCCTTTGAAACCAAGCACAGCATTACCCACAGCAATGCCCAAGACCAAAGGTGGACTGACTCAGGGGAGCAGCATCTCTCCCAGCAGCATCAGCTGCTTTCCTCGGAGATTCCTATGACATTAATGAATGAAGTCTCATTATTTATCAGTCAAATAAGAATGGCTAATTCTCTACTGAAGGCAAAACATGAAGCTCCCATGTGACATCTCCCTCCTCCTGGCAGACAGATGGTGGGGAAGGATCCCCACCAGGTGATACAGGTGGCACTACAGAACTTGCAGGGAGAGCAGAAGGGGATGTGCCTTGGGGCCTGCCCCTCCAGGCAACATACTGCAGACCCATGAGGAAGTGAGTGAGGCAGCCTGGAGCACCCAGCTAGGATGTCTCCATCTTCAACTTGGAGCTCCCTTGCTGCCACATCTGTTGGTACTCCTGGCTGAGAATAAGAAAAGGAAGGAACAGCTTTTAAAAATATTTCTTCAGCTGAATTGTTGTTCATTCAGAGAAGGGGGATGCATGCATGTCTCAGCCTCTTCAGTCACCTTTTGCCAGCAGAGCAGGTTCCTGTCTCTCAGGATCTCGGAGGAGGCAGTGGCAGGAGAGTGTCATGGAGCAGCCACCTTCCTGGCTGGGGCTGAGGGGATGCCCCTGGCTGGAGGATAAAAGCCCAAATGGGTGATGTGGCTCTATTTTGACAGTTGAAATAGCATTAATGTTTGCTTTTAAAGATAAACACCCAGGTCAGTTACAAGGCTTTCTTTGTTATCCAAAATCTCTGAATTCAGAAGGTGGTGCTTCCACAGCAGTGTCACAGCGACCACAGCTGTGGAGTGCATCCCTGGGCAACTTTTCCATTTCATTATTCATGTAGCCTGGCTTGCTTCCTTCCCTGTGCTGGAAAGAGGTCTTTGTATGTGTGTGTGAGCCTATATGCAAATGTATGTGAAAGAGCGAGCACATATAGATGTTACATTTTTCAAATAATTTCTGGCAGCTCCAATATCTGTTTGTGGATGCTCTGGCTGCTGCGGAGCTGCTGGGTGGCAGATGCCTCCATTCCTGGGACAGGCATGCCACATCCCCCATCTCATGTCCCCTCAGGAAGTTTCAGTGACTTACAGTAAGGGGATGCCTCCCTGAGGAGGTACATCGGGGGGTATCAGTCAACCAGTGGCACCACATGTGATTGGTGATGCCTGCAAGCAGGTAAATTGTTGCATCCTGAAGGAGCTGTACTAATACAAGTTAGCACCTTGTTCACATCTTTGAAAGGTTTCACAAATATTAGCCATGCTGAAACATTTCTATCCATACTCTATGGGAGCCAAGCTAATTCCATAATCCAGGTACCTCATTTTTTTCTCATTTTACACTCAGTATGGAGACTAAATTAGCGCAGATGAAGCAGGGATAAGCATTGCTCTCTTCCCCCAAGCACACTGTGGCTGCAGTTGGGGCTCTGCTGCCTGCCGGCAGCCTCCATCACTCATCCCTCCTGACATCTCCATTTTTCTCTCTCGAATGAACCACCTGCGCGTACATGAAATGGCACTTAATGGTTCTCTGCACTACCTCCTTTGCATTGACATGATGCTGCTTTGAGTGTGTGTAGTGGTGACGTGTAACATTCCTACATAAAAGCATTACATTTGTATAGTGCTTTAGAGTGTCATATATATTTATATATATTAAAAAAAAATCCACAGAACTTGAGTTCTGGAAGAAAGCAGTTTAAATCCAAGCCATAGTCACTGCATCTCTGCAGCACTGTGCTGTCAGCGAAGGCAGCTCCTTGTCCTGAGGTACCTACTTGCTGGTGGCTGCGGCGGTGTTTTTGAAGCTGGGTGCCAGCTGTGTTTTTCAGACGCGGAAGCTATTTGGCAGCTTGTAGCTAAAGTGTGTGTGAGACAGACGGTAACTCAATCTGATGTGAGGAGTCACCATTCTGCTTCTGAATCATGCCTCAACCCTTTGGAGAAAGTAATCATTAGACTAGCGTAAGGATAGGGGCACTTAGCATGATGATGAAACTCAAAGCTGGAAAGATAAGAGATTAAAGATAGCGCTTGCTCGTCAGTCAAGACATCTGTGTTTGGTTTATCGTACACATTCCTCAGCATCTGTACTGGAGACTGGAGGATTTCCTTCTTTTCCTCGGCTTTTGTTCCCTCATCCTGTATCACAGCCACCCATCCCTGCAGATGCCGTGAACCCAGCCATAGGACCACCAGTCTGGGGCCAAAAACCTGTCATTCTCATGGTTTTTGCAACACAGCGAAGCAGTGCACGGGATCTGCCAACCCAACTGTATCCAAAAGCCTGGGAGGGGTAGCTGGCAGGCCTGTTCTGGAGCAAGTACTGCTGATAGAGAGCCAAACCTCAGTATAAACATCGCTTGCACTCTGACTTCATTTGACAGAAATGGGATTTGAATAAGACCCATATGCCCAGATGACCCAGTGGCACAGGGAGCTGACAGCTTAGTGAGTGTGGATGGCTGAACCAACGCCGGGCACTCTATGCCACTGGCAGACATCTATGCTTAGGGACTATATCAAAACACTGGGGCTGGTGGGAGGCAGTGATTTGTTCCTTCACTCATCTCTTGGCAAGGCTGCTAGTGCAGCCTCACATCAAGCGCTGGGTGCAGGTTTAGGTGCTACCATGTGTGAAGGACATAAAATTTTCAAAGAGCATCCAAAGGAGGGCTCTGAAGATTGGGAATTATCTGGAGGGTAAGGTGTATGAGGAGTGGCTGAGGTCCCTGAGTTGGTTCAGCCCAGAGCAGGGGAGATTAGCAGAGGCCTTATGGCGGCTGCAGTGCCTCACAGGGAGCGGAGTGGCAGCGCTGAGCTCTGCTCTCTGCGACAGTGACAGGGCCCGAGGGAACGGCATGGAGCTATGTCAGGGGAGGGGCAGGTAGGGGTTAGGGAAAGGGTCTGCACCAGAGGGCATTGGGCACAGCCCCAAGCTGCAGGAGTTCAAGAAGCATTTGGACACTGCTCTCAGAGACAGGGTTTGGATTTTGGGTGGTGCTGTGTGGAGCCAGTGGTTGGACTCAATGATCCTCGTCCCTTCCAACTTGAGACGTTTCATGATTCTGTGATTGTGTCCACAGCTTCTCTGGAAGCGTGTACCCTGGATTTTCACTGTATATTTTAACTTTTTGCATTTAAAAGCAAGCACAAAATGATGCTAAGGGATAAACAAAACATATATGAAAGAGTATATCTCTGGCCAGGAATAAACAGGGGGAAAGCATCACTAAAGAGTCTTCAGCAGCCCTGAGAGCAGTGGTACTGCTACCTGCATGCTGGATGCTCTTCATCTTCATGCTTCTGACTGCAGCCCTTCCCACAACAGCAAGGCACACTCAGGTGACGGGAGTCCAGGGAGGCAGACATCTAGTGTGGGGGTGGCTTGTCCTGAGGAAGTAGGGCAAGGTGGTCAGGGCATGGCCCGGGACCAAGAGTGAAATGATAACCACATTGTCACTTGGTTAAAAATAGACAAGTCTGAGAAGACTTTACAGAAAGCAGTGTTGGAAATGCCACAGAAATAACAAAGATCTGCAGGCCTGGTTATAAAAAGGGTGGTGGGAGGAAACAACGCAGCAGAAAGGTGGAGATTTATGAGGACCTCTTACAAGGCATAATTGAGAGAGCAGGGAAAAGAAACAGAAATATGTGTAAAGATGCCAGGGGACATGTTCCAATCTCATATCTGAAGATGCATGTGCATTTATGGGCAAGTGATTACTCCAGTGTATTGGTAAAGGCATATGAAAACAGGTATATGCATATGCAAGCAGCCATTTACGTTCACTGGTATGAATTATGCATATACAGCTTCCTGTAAGATGCATGTCCCTGTGGCTTTTATTGGTGCAAATCAAGACTCATGCATTTTGAATATATGGCCCTTTTATGTCTGCCTACACCTATGTCAGTGTTTTATTGGGCTATTGTGTGCATTTCACAGAGACTCTGTCGCAGAGATCTGTACCACTATCAGCCTTAGTTGAGGATGCTGCCGATCTGTGTGGACAGCATAGTTACATTAGATAGCAGAGCATTAAGGTAACTGTATTTTTATCCCTTAAATGCTGTATTTCAGACCAATCACTTTACAGGATGCACAAAGCAAGCAAGCATTACTGCTCTGTACAGGAATACAGAGGTGGTATGGCTCCACTTCTGCTCTCACTGAGGGCAGAGAGGTGGCCATCTATACTTGCTGTGTTCAAAAAGATCTGTTTAATAAAGCTACATATGAAATGGTGATGGATTCTTTGCTGGTGACTGACTTGCTGCATAGCCACAAGCAAAGTGCTTACCCTTTTGTTCTTGCTTTCTGCCATAGCAAAAATAACAGGATAGCAAACTGCTACAGCTCTGTTTAGAAGCTGACCTGGAGAGAAACTGAGGGGTAGATGTACCGCTTTCTGCCTCACTTGGGACAGAATGTGAATGCAGCTATACTCCTTGTTCCTGCCTGCAGACCCTCAGAGCCCTCCTTCCCTGGCGCTGCATCATAGCACAGCATCCCACTGATCGATGCTGATGAACTGACTCCAGAAAAATGGCCTTCCTTCCTTTGTTTCTTACTAGCCAGGAAATGATTGGGCCGGTCCACCCTTGGGACACTGCAGTCTATAAAACCGAGCGACAGCTCTTATGCCGGGTAGCACAGCCCAGGTGCACAGGAGCAGGGTTCATCTCCCCAGCCCGGACAGTTGAGGAAGAGGCCAAATCATTGGGTGGAGAATCCTTTTTTACTTCCAGGTGTAGCAGCTAATTAAGTGAAAAGGTATCTGCCCTGCAAGCCTCGATTTTTTAATATATACCTTTAGGTTTTTTTATGTCTTCAAGTTTAGAACCAGCAGCATTCCTCTGATCTGTTAATAATATGTAAATCTAAAGGAAAAAAGAAAGAAAACAGGGGTTGCAAAGAATAATTTTAGTGAATCATTCAGAGCTGTGAACACTGCATGAGAAGGAAGCAGGCCATGCTGTGGACAGCATTTAAGAATTAAAGAGCGTGCCTGGATGACAGTGGGTGTTTGTATTATCTTTAAGCACTGAGTTTATCTGACGGACTGCAGTGGGTCCTTAAGTTAAGACTGTGTTTTCTTACATACTTGGTTTTAGCCATTACACACAGGCACTGCGTAGCTGTAATGGGATCCTCCTGAATCTCCTGGGCAATAGCACAGCAACATTCTTTCCCAGTCTGAGTGATACTGCAGCGTGTCGGCACATTTGGAGGTCAAGCAGCGTGGCAGTATGATGAAAACTCCCGTTAGCAAAGCGTTCCGCTGCTCATGGTTTGGCTGCTGTGAGCTATTCCCATCCTGTGAAACCAAAGCCCACAGTATTCTCTCAATTACCAAATTTGTACCAGTACAAAAATGGAACAAGCACTCCTGAGAGAAATTCCTCTGTCCAGAGAGACAAATGAGACATCCTCTGTTTTATCTGCGTTTTTCCTCCCCCTGCAGCAATATGCTTTCTGTTACCTGAGTAGGGGAGAATGAAACACTAATAAATCCCAAACCTTTACAAAAGCTCTCAAAGAGGTTCGAAACAATAGCATTTAACTGTCTTCACTTATTTGTGTCTTTGCACTTTTGAAATCTGGCCTTGACCGGCAGGGAATTTAAGGGAATACAAGGGGACAGACTCTTCTGATGTAAACAGAAGTAAGAAAAGCCAGAAAGCTCTCAGACCCCTCTCCTTTCTGGAGGGGTTTGTACACTCATCTAAAGCATCATGTACTTAGCCAACTGGGCTATCACTCTGTCAGAGGAGATTAAGTTAAAATATTAGCTGTTTTCTCAATATAATTATTAATAAAACACACAGTATGGCATCCTTAGCTGTGGCTCCATGAACAGCGCTGATATCTTTGGGTTATGTGGAGGCTATGCACCATCATGGACCCTAGGTCAGCTCCAAGGCCTGCTGCAGCCACCTGGTCCCATACAGCTGCCTCTTCCTTGCACTGAACAAAGTTTGGTGGTAGTAAGGAAATGGGGTGGAGGGGGGGGGGGGGGAGAGAATTATGCTTAGTGACTGCTGAAAGGTTCACTGAGGATATTTGCTCTGAGCAAGAATGATCATCCAATTATTTTTTTTCTCCTACTTAGTGATATGAAAACCAAGCAACAATTTCTTACCAGGTTTTTGGAGCCTTATTTAGAAAGATTTCAAGGATTTTATTAATTCTTTTTGAGAACCTCCCTAGGAAATCTTCTTTAAATATTTGGCAACAATGAAAATGCTCTACTTAACATGAGCTAAAGGTTCTTACTTATTAAATACTACAGTTATATTTTTTTAAATTACTTATTAAAAAGTTGTCTTTTAAATTCATTTATTCATGACACTACATTACCTTTCTCTTACTCCTGTTTTGGGAAGCCACAGACTGATCCAAACTTTGGACTCCCATACTGCAGATACATATTTCATGCCATGCAATTGCTCACTGCGTAAATAACTGTGTGACCTTAGTCTCATATTACATTAGATTAAAGGTGTAATTGTTTGTAATCCAGTATGGCAAAGGAAGGGGAACATTGTACTCAGCAAATCAGGCTTCATATGATGGCATTTCTTACAGAATGTACAGTTAGCAAAGACTTTTAGGAACTATAAATAGTGGAAACTTGTAGGTTCAAAGTGCAGATGCTTTACTGACAGAAAGCAGAAGCACTGTTGCTAGGAGCTATCAGAATAAGAAGGGAAAAATCGCTTGGGGTCTTCAGAGCCCACAACTGGAGTAGGTAGATTGTGTTCATTAAACCTCCCAAAGGATGGGATTTTGCAACATTTTCTGCAACTCAGATCAATGAATGGCAATGCTTTGGGATTTATTGGGATAGCTCTTGAATTAATTTGAGTAATGTTTCTGGGTAAAACTATGAGTCCACTGAAAGCAGCAGCAGTTTCGTTATCAAGCACACCGGGGAGAAGGAAGAAAAGTTTGATTTTTTTTTTTCTTTTTATGAACTTTGGGCACTCAAAGTCAGCAGAACAGCTCTGCACTGGGACCTTTGGAGCCTGCAGACCTCAGGGAAAAACACATTGCCTCTGCTCACATTGCATGCGCAGTGAGCAAAGAAGGGAGTGGGAGTTCCTGAGGTCTTGGTGGGTGCCTGGGGGCTGCAATGCAACAGCTGCTGAACCAGTGGTTGGGAGTCATAAAGTGAGAATTATGGCATGGAAATAACCTGAACCACCACCAGCCTGCTCCAGTTTGCTTCTCTAAATCAAACATTTTCAGACATTCAGAACTACCTGTGTAAAAGCAGATGCATCCTATGTGCCTCTCATAATAAAGATGAAGACCTTGTATCTAGCAATGACTGAAATATCTGTTGTGAAGCAATCATTCCCAGCTTTCAGCAAAAATATCTTTTTTATCTTATCCTAGAGCATTAGTTCAACACAAGCCTTTTATCAGTCTATGCATTTTATCAAAGCAGCAACCAAGAACTCGAAAACCTAGGCAAGGGGATGAAAGGCGATGAGCTGTCACTGTACCAATTCTCACCACCAATCAATTGCATTCAAACAAAAGACCTCATTCCTGGTAACCTTTCCTTTGATTTTATCCTTGAACAACTTCTCTGCAGTCCCACCTTCCTTTCTGCCTCAAGTCCCGGTGGGGCCAGGCTGGGACACTGGAAGGTCTCATAACTAGTCAATAGGCTTTGAGCCAGTTTAGAGGTGATTTTGAGGCAGTAGAAAAAGACTAGTTAAAATCTAGAGTAAATACAAGCTACCTTTTCCTGTAGGGATTAGGCAAATATAACTCACCTCTTAACACTTTTCATTTAGCTCTGAAAATGTCAGCCAAATCCAATTTCCCTTTGCCTTTCAATAGTTTTTAATGTTGAAATATATCTGTTTTATCCCAAAGACTATTGTTTTCAAATGTACCATTTTCATAAATTCTTAACATTAAAAATACTCTAGGTTGTTTAACAGTTTTTTAAAGAACTGAGAAATCTGGGGGAAAAAATGATACAGAAAATTCTGTAGTACTGAACGTTCCCACTGAAAACAGAGCTTCTCACAGTCTGCATACAAAGGAGTTTATCTCCCACTGTCCTCAAACTGCTCAGTATCAGTTGCAAAATAAAAACAATGCCTCTGCTGAAGAACTTTCCAAATTTTGAGTCATTATTTTATGTTCCCCTCCATCTCTTAAGCTGTCACCGAATATATAGCCAATGAATTAAAGAAAAGCTACCCCATTTGTTTTGCTGCTCTTTTTCAGGCAGCAAACAAGCTGCCCACAGTGCAGCGGCAGGACCAAGTGCCAAGCAGTAGGACCAGCTGGAGGTGGACCGCTGGCAAATGGGATGATCACCAAGCCCAGCCTTGCCATTGTCAATCTGCCTTCCTATCTAAAGGTGCGTGTCAAACATGAGACTTACATAGAATCAAGGGAAACAGGAGGTGTGAGGGGGCAGCTTTAAGGGTCAGGAAAAATTCAGATGTGAGTCAGAATGATGGCTGAAGTACTTGGCATACTCATCAAACAGAAATAGATACCATTTTTTTCTCCCTGCAGATTTTCCAGGGGTAATTCTTTGCTCTTCTGCCTCCTTAGTCACTCAGGCCTATGAACAGTACATGTATGGCAAGCTGCTTTTCACAGTTGCTAAATGATTATTCAGTAAACCAGGATCCTGATTAAAATTGAAACATTTCCTTGTTTTAACAGATCATGAGCTAACAGCAGTGCTCTGGCAACATTTTCCAGTGTGAAGAATTACAGAGTATATACCTGAAGCAACAACCCAAGCAGTATTATTCAAGGTTAGTTTTGTGATGTGTCTGCCCTTTCCTACTCTTTTTGTGCACGTCTTTTATAAGGCAGCATTCTTCTGCAGCAGCAGCACCCAGTTCCCAGCAATTGAATGAAAGGCATAAGCCTAAGCTTACAGCTGCAACCATCACACACCCGCTGCTGCATGGTCAATCTGGCCTCTCCCAGAAAATGACTTCTGAAGCACTCGTCAGAGGCAGCCAGGCCATTTCACTCCACTTTGGCTCTTGAAATGTCAGTGAGTATTTATCCAAAGTGCTCAGAAGTCATTGCATTCTGCCCTAATACTACCACATTGGTCATGGGCAGATGATTTCCAATTACACCCACTTTCATGATTAAATCATTCAGACTGAAGCACTGTTTCTAAATTACTCTCTTATACACCAGATGTCCTTCCCTGTCACATCCAGCCAAGAGCTGGCTCCCTCACACAGCAGCAGAGGAACACCAGGACGGGATGGCTGGGGGCTGGGACTGACCTGGTGGCAGCCCTGAAGCTGGTCTGTGGAATGTGCCTGATGTAGGTTTAAGGCAGTAACTGGAGAAGTGATGCCAGCACTGGTTTTCCCCAGTGGTCTAAGAAACCATAGATGCTTAGTTACCCCAAAGTCTTGTGATAGAAGTAAGTCCTCAGCTTCTCCTGCTAGAAAGGAGTGATGGGCAGCTGTTGCCCAGTATGGGCAATGGAAGTGAGGCTTTTTCTGTATGTTGTGTAAACCTTGATGGAAAACTTTACCTGTTATCACACAAAAGACCTAATTTCTCAAAAATAAAGTTGAATGGATTTAAGCATCACAGCAGCTTTGAGGTTCTAAGTTCAAGTCTCTTCTCTGAGGCAAATTTGTGTAGTTTCATAATCTGTGCACTTCACAATCTGTGAAGTGCCCCATTTTGATCATTTTCTACCACTAAGATGCAGAAACGACCAGATGGATTACCTCCTAAGCATTTGCTATGACCCATTTTCAGGGCTCTTGCATGTGGAACTGTAGCAACTAGAGGTTGTCTCACTGCTGATTTACAAAACTGTCAGATTCTTGGTTCTAAAATACAAAAACAGAATTACAAGCAGAAATACATGATAATTAAAATACTCCACATAATGAAACCAGAGCCCAGGGAGAAGAGGATCTGGAGAGGGTCTACTGCTTATAAACTTCTGTCTCAACCTGGAAAGGTTCTCTATGGACAAAGATGCAAAAATATCATGAGAATATTAAACCAATATTCTTGGAAAAGACAAACAATAAAGCTACCAAGCTCCCTTCCCTTTACTACTTAGTAAGCATTAGAATAATTTAGTGCATGCAAATGTATATAAAGTGCCATGGAGGCATGTAAAGTTTGCCTTATTTTGGTGGTGATCTGTGCTATCATATACCATTGGTTTGAGTAATATGGCCATGTCTAGCTGACATTTACACACATGGACCATGTGTGTATACGGACACACGCATGTGTATATGCCCACCTGGCAGTGATTATCAGTTGTGAAAACAGCCACATTCTGCCCAACAAGCCAAAGGTCAGGCAGAATTTTTTTGTAAATGGAGGGAAATCCTGCTTTCAATAACCAGCAGCTTGACCTTTGCCAGGCATTAGTCTTGTCAGGAGTCATTACCCAGAGGAGATTAAACCATGAGACCCTCAAGGTATTGTGTGCATTGAGAGACTGGGGATTAAGCACAGATTCTTGCTAAGTGCCAAGGGAGAACCACAGGAGCTGCCAGCAGGGTGGGAGCAGTGAGAGTGGGAGGCTGCACTCACCAGGCACCACTTCTTCCAGAGGGGCATAGAGGGAAGGATGGGAGCTGGTCCCTTCAGCTGCTTACACTATTCCTTCCCTTCCCCTTTTTTTTTTTTTTTTTTTTTTTTTCCCTCCACGTGGTTGTTTGCAGTAAGAGATCAAATCAGCACCCTTGCCATCTTCAGGATGCCATTTGGACTGTGACAGCCCATTTAAAAGAGTGATCTGGCTGGTTGTCTTAATACTGCGTCTTAGAGAGGTGGCAGTGAGATGGTTGTAATGCTGCTGTGGTTGAGTTGGAACAGCTGGTTTAGTGGCTTGTGTTGGCACCCACACCTCCACAGCAAGTCTTCGGCTTTTCAGCAGTCCTTCATGTGAGGGAGGGAGTGAGCCCTCTGGCTAAGAGCTGATGAGTGTCCTTACGCTGTGTGACATTGCTCCTTGTGAAAGTTTGACTGTATTAAGGCATTTAGCTTACTAGCAAGGAAAACTCTGAGCACATGGGTAGCAGTTGGTGACATCCAGTCTTTCTTTCCTGCATGGTTCTACGTACATGTTGTGCTTA
Source organism: Pavo muticus (assembly GCA_016647715.1). Classification (NCBI taxonomy): domain Eukaryota; kingdom Metazoa; phylum Chordata; class Aves; order Galliformes; family Phasianidae; genus Pavo; species Pavo muticus. The sequence continues at coordinate 360,839 of JACDJE010000039.1, read as the reverse complement.
ATGACAGCATCTGTATCAGATCTGAAGGAATTATACATGTAACTATTTAAAAACATAGAACCATAGAACTGTTTGAGTTGGAAGGGACCCTTAAAGGCCATCTAGTCCAACTCCCCTGCAGTGGACAGGGACACCCACAGCTTGGTCAGATTGCTCAGAATTCTGTCCAGCCTCACCTTGATTGTCTCCAAGGATGGAGCCTCCACCACCTCTCTGGACAGCCTGTTCCAGTGCCTCACCACCCTCAACTGTAAAAAACTTCTTCGTTATATCCAATCTAAATCTCCTCTCTTTTAATTTGAAACCATTTCCCCTTGTCCTATCACAACAGATCTCGTTAAAATAATTCTAAAATTATGGTTTTATTAGAAAAATACAGACTTGTAATCTGAAGAGTCTGTACTAGAATCCTTATACCTATCAGGAAAAAAAAAAAAAATCTGAAGCTACTTGAATGTTAATTTACTAGAAGATGGATCTGAAACATTGCATAGGCATCCAAAGGAGAAGACAGAAGGGACTGACTGTAACTGTTTTTTTTTCTGTTGCAAGAATGATTTTAACTTTTAGCAACTGTATAACATTTAATTATGTAATTCTAATATGAAGAACAATAGGTAAAATATAATACTTTACGCCTGACTGAAGTGGGAAAGCTGCTCAATTTGTAGTAATGAAATAGCTATTTAGCTTGCTGGTGTTTTTCCAGTGGCATTTCCTTAATGCAATACTGTGATGAGGGGATATGTGCTGCGGTTGTGCAGACTTTCACATTATTCACAGCAGATACTGGGATGCAAAAGCAAGTGGTTCCCGGTGGATGTGGGCAGGGGAAATCTTCCCTACATGCCAGCTTAACACCTACAGGCTTCTGGCACAACTTCATAATTGCTCCTCAGACATGAGGAAAAGACCAAATGTAAACTTGATCATAGGTAATATGAGCTTTCACAAAGCAGAATTGCTGAGCCAGTTTGTGTTGGTAGCTGTACTTCTGTAATTTTGAGTTGTCATCTGTTTACTAGTTGAGTAATCAAGTCTGGGTATGTCTCTGCACATACTTGACATCCTACATCTTCAGAAGGCGGTGGACTTTGAGAGTAGGATTTGCTTTGTCCGTAGGGCACAGTGCCACGGGGAAGGTTCTCTGGGCACCTGGGGGCTTGGTGACACCATGGCATGGCAGAGGAACTTGTTAAAGCTCTGCAGTGAGGAGTCTCAGTCTAACCAGCTCCAAAGCTGATTGCATTTCAACAGCTCCAAAACATGGGTTTGGAGACACAGGAGAGGCTTTCCTCAATTTCACTGCTGGGAATGGCTGTAAACATTTCTGTAGCTGTTCAGGCTCAAGTCAAGCTGATTGATGCAATGTGAAATTTAAGGTAAAAAGTTGAAATGCTGCTAAATTTAAGATTCAAGTTTGCATTCAAGTGTAAATTGTTATTTGGAAGGCTTCCATTTCAGATGCACTAAATAAGGCATGGTTATTTCAGAGGGTCTCTGCATCTGAATATCGTGGCAATGTCACAGGAGTTATGGACCAGAAAGACCCTCCCCAAACATGCTTTCCCAAGCCAAATTGTTCTTGTGCATCCAGGCTTGTATCTATGAATGTTTGGATGAAGTCCTGAAGGTTCACTCTGTCTTCCCAACAGCCTGCCGCATGATGTTATGATACCGAATACTGATAAAGCCAAGACATCAGTATATTCTCCTACCGTAAATAGATATGATGGGATCTTATCTTACTAACAACATACTGAGTATTTCTCTGCAAACTAAGACCACGTGCTCATGCTTGCTTGTAGTCTCAGACGTGTCATCTCAGCATGTAGTCTCAGCCTAAAGAGGCCACTGCTTCAGCAGCCATAAGCCCCAAGTTCTGTTTTGGCAATACTCTGCGGAAAGCAGGAGGTTTCCTTTCTAAACAGTCCACTGTAACCATGCAAACAGTTGTCAGGTCCTGAGGCTTTCAGATGCTGCAAGATGGAATGGATGGAGTCAGGAAGTTTCTTGCAGCCCTACTGCTGACAAATACCTGTAAGGTCACACCCTGGGCTGCAGTCTGATGGTGTCAGTTCTTCCTCACCTGATGCAGTCAGTAGGAGCTCACTTACCTCAAACACCTGAAAAAACAGGCTGGAAAATACAACTCTTTTGACTGCAGTGGACACACCAAGGTGATACATGCTCCAGGTGAGCTGGGTGGGAATGGGTGCAATAGCATAACTGAGGAACTGGCAAACACAGGGATGTTGTCTCCTTGCAGAGATGCTGACTGACCAAAAGCTGTGCAGGACCTGGTCTGCTGCCACCACTCATTCATCAGGCTTTCCTCCCCCTTCTCAGATTTCCCCTCAAGCCTTTTGGCAGAAATGAAACTGGAAGGAAACATCCTGGAATTCATATAGCAGCGTAGTTATATGTCATCTATATAATACGTACACAGTATAAACACAGTCATAATTCATTTTTCTGAAGAACGCTCACTGTGTATGTCATGGGAACATGCAGGTGCTGTGTTATGGGATACCAATAGACCATGTCCTGAAAAGCTGCATGTCTTCTCTGGCTTTAAGAACCAAATTAACTTTGTTACCAGATACTGACGCTAAAAAAGAGAACGTGACATGTATTTGATCCATTCTCATTTCTGTTAGTACTCTGCTCTGTGAACAAAAGTTCTTACAGTCTCTACATATGTGTATTGAAGCTCTGTGTGCTTCCCTGTTGCTAACTTTTCCTACCAGCATCACAGTTCAAGGGTGTACAGAACAGCTTGCCTGCGAAGGACCTGGAGCTCACCTGCTCTGCTCCCAATGCAAATGGGGTTGACTTGGAGAGGCTCTTCAGGGCCTTGTCCAGCCAAGCCTATGCTGGCAGACAGTGGTCTGGCTCTTCCCAACAGTCGCTCAAAGGTTTCAAGTCAAAAGGTTTACTTGAGAAGTAAATATTCAAAGCTTTACATAAAAAACTGCATGCACACATACATATTCCCTCACTCATGCTTGTGTATATGTAACACAAGAACATGGAGCAAGGAACTATTACTATAGCCACACTTGGGAAATATTTGCATTTAGCTTACTTTACCTAAACACTCAGTCCTTAAACTCAGGGTGCACAAACAAGTACAGTGGAGCCATCCTGCTCTTGACACAAATGCTTGAAGGGGCTTCCAGTATTTCCATTTCCTTTCAAGAAAGGGGCCTAGCTTGGCTTTCAAATTTATCTTTGAGATATTTTCTGAAAAGGGTATCCATCTATGAAAAATTGGACATTAAAAGAGATTGTGCCCCCCACCCCAGCCCCTAATGTGCCTGGCTGGATGCCCACCAGCAGGGCAGACCCAAGTGCTGCTGGAGTGCAAGCCTCGTGCTTGAGATTCCTTATGTTGGAGAAAGTTCCTTGCTGAAACACTGTAGAGAAACTGAAAAGCTTCTTCAAAACCTAGCTATGAAATATGTTAAAACCCAGTACTAGTTCAAAAGACTTCATCTTAGTATTTAGCAAACAGGAGGAATGTCCAGTACACGCTTGAAATGCTTGATTTCTTTCCACCTCCTCCTGCCTATCTTGCTTCCCCATTTTATTTCTTCCTGTTCCTAGGTTGCTTGCTGTTGTGTTATGATCCAATCAAGTTAACACCTACAGTTCCTGAAACTTTTGCATTTCTTGTATTTCAGATCCACCCCAAGAAGCTCATGGGTGCACGTTCCTGTACCTGATATTGCTTCACACAAATCCAGCTGCCAGCTGAGAAGTGGAAAGTGTCCAGTTGACCCTTGCGTCTGATCCAGCCTTTCACACTAAGGACCAAAGGCAATAGCTAGATATTTTGAGACCAGAACAGGATGTTAATCTGGTGTGTCCTTTCCTCTGAATACAAACTAACTTCAAAAGAGCCGCAATGAGAGAGAAGTTGGGGTGGGTAGGCCACAGTCCCTTGTGGCCACAGCCAAAGAGCCTTCCTGGCTTCCAGGGACAGCTCCTGCCAGCAGCCCTGGGCACAGAGGGAGACCCATGCCTTGCTCACTCCTGGCACTCAAGCACTGTGATACTGAGCTCCCTCCTGCTATGACCGTGCTCAGCTGGAGACAGGGCCACGGCAAGACTTGGTGGCTTAGCAGAGAAGAATAGATCACTATTTAAATAGATTGGATGGTGGATAAGAAGGGAACAATATTAAATAATAGAGTTACTACATTGACGAATTCAGACTTAAGACAGGAGCCCTTTTGCAAACTGAACATCAGCATATGCAGGCACTTTATTTTGATGTTTACAGCAACTGAAAACCCAGAGTTTTGGATTTTAAAATATGGACCAAGAAATCTGCTGTAAGTGGTCTGTTTCAATGTCATTATTTTCTGCAGTAGCAACAGAAATTATTCAGTCATTACAGAAATCAGACCCGATAGTTAAAAAAAAAAACAGGTGTTTTTTAACACCTTTATCACCTTTAACACCTTAAGCAAATGCAGGGCTCACCACAGGAAGCCTCGCAAAGCTGCAAAATTGCTCAGAACCAGTGCAAGGCAGGAGCCTCACATCTGCAGGACCAGCTGTGCAGCAACAAGCAATGCAGTACCACTCACCTTGCAAAGATCTCATTTTAAGCCCTTCTTGATGAAGGCATTTGGCCCCAGCAGTCGGATGGCCCAGGGGAAGGCACAGTGGATGGCCAATAGCTCGTTCTCTGTGGATTGCAATACAGAACCTACAGGCCAGTGTGAATTACTCCTAACAAATCTTCTGCTAAAATATAAAATGAAGAGCCAAAAATGGAACAGCTCAAGGGATTTTGCAGATAGTTAACTAGGTGGGGGAAAAGGCTAGGACAAAACAAAAAAGAGCCACTGCAGCTTTCCTTCAATTATTGAAGCTATCAAAACAGCATAACAAATCCTGTGCACGTGACAGTAGAAAAATTGCAGGATGTTTGTTAATGAATAGAGCTGGAATGGTGTTTCAGGGAGAGACTGATGGGTCAGAAAAGCAGTCCCAGCATGAATGGCCTGAGGGGACAGCATGGAGACTGCAATAGAGCAAGCGTGTGAGTACTGAGCAGCAGATTGAAATAAATGCCTTACACAACCTGTCCCCCAGACACCCACTGTTCATGTCCCACACTGCATGGAGACAGTCTCACACACCAGTGGGGGAACCACAGCAAACCCAAGGAAGGCACAGTTATGGTTTTTTGAATTTTGCTGGGCAAGACAGAGGAAAACCTCATATGTCTTTTAATAACTATAGGAAATATAGAAAAACTATGCCTGGAAACCTCTCTTATTTTCTTCCAAAAGTCTTTGGGGTTTTTCTAGGCTATATCGCTAGATGTGCGCAGGACTACATTACAACATATACACGAATAATGGGGTTGTATTCTGGGGCACAGTTTAATAGAAAACACCAGAACTTTCTGTGCAGAGGAGCTGTCAAATCCATATGTGAATCTTGCTTTCTACTTAGCACGTTTGTCCTGCCTCAATGTAATTAAAGCATCCACAGTCTAGGACATTATGAGCTCTATCATCTAATCAGGCTAAAGGATCAGGCAGCTTTATTTTTCATGTTGAAGTTTATCATCACAGTGATCCCCTGGCACTGGGAGATGGTGCTATGAATAGGTTCTGAAATGCAGTCAGCAGACATTTCCGTGCTACTCCAGGGAAGGCACAGATAATTACCTTAATTACCCCTTTTTTTTTTTTTTTTCTTTATTTTTTTTTTTGGTTTATAAATAACGAAGCATGATTTTAAAAACCAAAACAAGACCCTCAAGTACTTCAGGAACTGTACTGCAACTCTGTCTCCAAATGTAGCTGTGCAAAAGGGAACCAAAACTACACTACTATAAGCCCATACTATACAGATGTGCGTAAGCAGAGCAAAGCAACAGGATGGAAAACGTCACCAGGAAAATAAACTCTCTCATCATTATTTCACTGCTTTTTACCTAAAAAAAACAATGTCCCATTGTCTTGATTAGACCTATTGTCCTGTTGCATTTTTTGTTATTGAGGGAACCAACAGTGAGAGTCAGTGAGAGTTTCCTGAGGAGCAGCAGCCTGAAAAGCTAAACGCAGTATCCTACGCATAAGGCACATTTTGCTGCAGATTTGAGAAACTGGAGGTAAGCTAAAGTGCCTAGCTGAGGATTTAAGTTGCCTGAATACCTATGTGAAATACAAAACACACTCCAGCTTTACAAGGTAGTTAAAAACTGCACAACAAAGTTCTTTCGTGTTGCATCCTCACTTGATGACCATTCCTCTCTTGTTCCTGGGCGTTGAATGCTGCCAGCGACAGGGCTGGTTGGGAGCCAGCACAGCAGGAGGCTTCATTAGCCATGAAAAGGAGCAAAACAGGGCTTCGGGCAGAGCAATGCCCTCTCTGAACAACCAGCATTCACAACCAGCTTCCTCACAACAAGCACATCACCAGCTGGACATCCTCAGAGATACGCAGAATCCTATGGATGTGAAACAGTGATGGCTGAAGTGTTTCAAAAGTTCTTCGCCCATCAAAGAAACAAATTATATATTAAAAACCCTTCACAGAATACATGCTCTGTTCTTTCTCCGCTTAGTATCTTCCTTGCTTGAAGCCTGGCTTTTGCCCAAATGCATCCAGAGCAACACTTAATGATAACTCAAAAATGTGAAGTTAATCTGTGCTCAGCTTCTGCTCCTGAATGCCAGGAGCCAAAGTGTATTTTTCTGGGAGGAATAGGCTCAGTCACAGAGAATAATCATGTTTGTGTAAGTTTATAGATAGACAAGTATAAGGGAAATGCTTTTGTTAACTCCTTTGAGAAAAGATGAAAACCCTAAAGAGAAAAATTCTACTTTCTCGATGTCATTTTATCCAGCACCAAATACAAGATCCAGCAGAGAGCTTTCTGCACTACAGAGAGAAACATTTAGCCTGCCTTTTTTCTTAAAAACAAACAAACAAAAACAACCTTACAGTTATAGTTCATCCTAAAAACAAGTTTGAAGAAAGAATAAACTTTTGCTCTGTGGTTTATCTTGACGTTCTTCCAGAGACACATAACAGGAATATTTCAAATTCACTTTTGTCTCCTATTTGCAGGAAATAGGGAAGTTGCAGTTCTTAATGTCCAGGCTTCTGAAATGAGAAAGACAATGAAGTTATAAGTTGAAACAATAAGTCTTTAAAGAAGAAAAGAAATGGAAATCAAGTCTTAAATGTACTTGCAGCGTATTAGCAAAATCGGATATTTTTGCCTTAATCATAATAAACAGAAATGCTTATTTATGTCACACACACCTTCATTTATGACTTCTGTATCCCTGCTGGGAGGAAAACAGAGATCTAAACCCTGTTCCTTCTTATATGGACTTCAAGCTCTACATTATAACAGTAACTGCTGCTAACTGACACCCTGAAGTGCAGTACTGTGGAATGACAATAAAGCAACTCTGTTTCTTTGTGTCACTGAATTGATCTTGTAGACACAGAGAAAAAGCCTTCAAATGACTCCTATCCACATCTGGACGAATTAAGATGAAAACATACAACAAATATTTCCCCTGTCAATTTGAAGAGGAGACAAGTACAGGAACATTTCTGCACCCATGGGCAGCCACAGCCTTACTAAGTCACAGCCAACAGAGGAAAACCATCGTCTCCCTCATCAACCCAGACACCCAAAGCAGAACTGGCACAGTAAGAGAGGCACCTGCTGCTGCTGACTGCATTAGAGGGAACTTTAGAGCTCACAGGGGTCTTAGCTATGACTGGACTGTGATTTTGCAGAGACGGCGAGATTCATAAATTCCTCTCTTTGTGCAAATAATATATATACTATATTTTTTAAATAGTTCCTCCTCCTGGCAGACTTGTCTCCATGTAAGTAATTTGTATTCTGACTGGAGCTATCTACAGATGGCTCTCAAGGAAACAATTTCAATTTTCCACTTAGCGTAAGCCAGGCAGTATAGGATAAATAGGGCAATGGCCAGGGACAAAGAACTACCCAGATTCTTTCAGGTTCATTCCCAGATATTCAAATATTTCTTAATAAATAAATAAATAAATAAATAGAGCATGTTTCTCCTACATATCATATATGTATTTGCTAACTGTCAACAGAAAAACACCCAGCTGACTTTCTTGACAAAGGTCTTGCTCATTTGATTTTATAGAAGAGTATATTCATGACTGGTATTTTGCAACTTTTTTTGGGTGACAAGTGTCATCTGTTTCTATGACACTGTGAAGAGGTGGAGAAAAATCAGAAGGGCTGATGATACCCAGTGTGTCAGTGCAAGGAGCGCAGCATGCCATCAGGACATGCAGGAATGTTTATCTGCAGCTCTTTCACAGGACCCTTGAAGGCGTACTTTGCAGAGGAGGATACGAACTGCACACTAACACAACTGTTCTCAGCTCTGCCGGAGTTTATAGTGAAACATCTGTAGCTCTTACATTAATCTCTAAACATATTTCAATTGCCACATCTTAAAGATTTGAATATTTTCTAACGGGTTGGTATGATATCTTATTACTAAACATTTTACATTGTACGCTAAAACCCCAAGAATTCAGACCAAGTGGAAGAAAAAAATCCCTCAGTCTTACACTGTGGAAACAAATTATTGGATCCTTTGAAGCGTAATATCAGCTACACTGATATTACACTGGGTTCACTTCTGTGAAATTTTGAAAGCAAAGAAAAATACTAGGATCCTCTAAAGAAAACTGGGAGTAAATATATCTGAGAATGTACTTTTCTCTCTTTATTCAAAATAACAAGTGTACCAATCTAGTGTGTGAACCGGATAAATTTTATAGTTGATGAATGGTGCCTGCCTTGTATGGCGCTCCCCTGGGTGTTACAATATTCTCAATGCAGGACATTTACTCAGATAGTTAAAAGCAGGAATGCAGGTGAACGTGTGCCTATTTTTTTCTTTAAAAGGCTTAAACTTACAGAATCGTCTGTCTATCTATCTGATGCCACCAACACTGCCGTAACAAAATCAAATTAATTTATTTGCAGTTGAAAATACACCATTTTTTGCCTGACTACTGTTTTTGTGATTTGGTTAGCACTTCTTTTTACAGTTAGGAAACCACCATTTCTGATTAAAAAGCCAAGGCTAACGTTTTCATTTCATGCACTACTTCACATGAAAGACATTCACAAAATAGAGTATTTAATCATTTAATCTGCTTAATTATGATTACTTTTCACAACACACCAATCCATGGAGCGAATGGATTTGTGGAAGACTATGCAGTAACCACACGATTAAGCAAGCTACGTGAATCTGCATATAGATTTTACATTAAGATACTACAGTCATTTTAGATGACTCAAGAGGTAATGAATGACACAACTGACACATGATAAATCAGTATGTATGCAAGAAGCCATTAGGCATGTAATGCACATCAGTAACAAAAATGGGGTATGTGTCAAGAAGCGGTAAGCATAACACTACCCAGCAACAGAACAGTCAGGGACAGTTTGCATGCATGTCAGCACTGCTCACAACCAGCACGTCAGGTAGTAATTACTTGTTCGTCCTGTCTAACTTTCAAGCTAATTGGTTTCTACTTGTCTTGACTGGTACACATGAAATGGTACAATCTGCTCTCAGCAGATGTTATGTGAATGCTGTGAGGATCAAGTATGGGCAAACTAATGGTTAATTTGATCTGAGCAGTGTTCTCCTTGGGCTGTGCAAACCTCTCCCCTCCTCCAAACAATAGCCAAAAACGGAAGATGGAAGCTGTCTCAAATTAGAGTAAGCAAGGACTGCTAGAGCAGGGCTCGAACACCTGGGCACATTCACCTCAAACCTGCAGCTGACTTGTGGTGCCACCACAGCCCTAAGAGCTCAGTTATGAGATACTGTCATTCTGTGAAAAAGGAATTTTTTGCTCTCCAGTCTGATTTACTGGGCTAAGAGAGAGAAGTGATGGGACACTCCTATCACAAGGTGTTTTGCTTCAGTTAGGGTTTCATCCTTTCTTACTCCATTCAGTATGGTGCAAGGTTAAAATGAAGTAGCATATTAAGCAGAAATATTTTAGCAGCTTGGATTTTCAAGTGAGGAACACGTGCTACACACAGTTAAAATGGAACACCAAGAGAATTAAGTACTTAGAGAAGGGTGGAGGTTGTGGGGGAACTGCAGCTTTCAAGGAAAAGGAGGGAAGCCAGCACGAAAAACGCACAGCCTAAGAGGACAGATCAGTGTTCTTGACAAGCTTTTTATCATTTGAGAAGATGACAGCAATCAGGAAAATAGAATGAGAAAGAAAACAAAACAAAGCTCATGATAAAGCAGAAAAACATGTCCCCTGATATCCAGGTAATGACAGAAACGCATTGCCACATGAAAGTAGTATCAAAGATGAACTAGATGTTTCTTTTTAGGTGACTAACAGGACACGAATTCTTCAGACAGACTTTTTTCCATAGCCAAGAGTGGTATAATTCCAGAGCCAGCTCCTTCTCACTCCAAACTGACAGAGCCAGGAAATCCAAGAGCACTATCAATGTACACCACCAAAGTGCATCAGAACAAAGCGCCAGCCACCACTCAGCAAATGAGAAAGCCACAGATAAAGTGCACTTTATGAAACATTCCCCCACACCCATGTGTGAAGTCCTCTGTGAAACAAGGGCCTAGACAAACTCCTAACAATATTTTTTTCATATACATACCAGAGACAAACCTCCTCCCCCCAAACTGGAACAGGAAAATAACGGCTGCTGACCAACCTGAATTTGGACCTCAGCATCAAAACAATCCCTTCACTTCCTCTGTGACGGGATCAAGGTCAATGTCATAGAAGCATGGCCTTGTGGGCAGTCCTGGCATAGTGCTCATCTGTGGGAACAAAGAAATTAAGTTACAATCCTGTACCTGCACAGAGGTAGATCAGTCCATCCACGTAAAACTCAGATTAAACGGTGAGATTGTTCATTGTGGACTCAACTACAGATGTGAACTTCACATTTTTCGTTTTGGTTTAAAATGCCAAACTCTGTACTTCTTCAACTCATTTTTAAGTGTATGCTTCTAAAAGACAGGAAAGAGAAAATAAAAGCCACAAAATGGAGGCTAGTATATTAAACTAAGCATAAGACTAAGCTCTTTAACAAAATGAAGACAAGAAGACACTCTGGGACTTATTGTTTCTCAGCATATTTGTCTCGAACACACATCAATTTATACCTAGTAGGAAATTCATACAGCAAAGAGCAAGGATGTAACTGCTTGAATTCACCTGGTTATGTAAATGTGCTGAGCTGCAGACCTTCTCAGAACGCAGAAGCAGAATTAATTGCAACACTTTCATGAACGATTACTTAATGTGAGGAACAAATTAAAATAGTTCAACTAAATATACATGGCTTGTAGTTGAATCCTAATTTAGTAGTTAGAATCAGTAGGTTGAGATACGAAGCTAAAGCAACACAATTATCTCAAACTATGTATAATTAAGATCCTGATCTAGCATAAAACACCAGCATCTGTGTATTTTTAAACATTTCAATAATCTCATGGCCTTAAATTACACAGTTAAATAAAACCTTGCTCATGCTACTTATATAATTACTTACAATTGGTGTTTTAGCAGCAATTAAAGACACAGGAGTGACATGGAAATCCTGAGGTGCAGGCCCACCACATCTTATACCACCTCAGACCAGAGGTACCCCTGCTTCCCACCTCATCACTCCCACCTTCTCCTTAAGAAGACATGCCTGAGAGTAGGTTCAGCAAAATTATCCTATTTGTTAATCCTCTTCATCTTCTGTTTCAGCCCCTTTAGCCAGGAGAGGCTTCTATCGCCCCAGTGCCAGCACTGGCACAGGGAAAAGAATGAAACCGTGGGGTATTATCAAGGCAGGACTAGTCTGCCTTGATCAACCTGATCAACCTGAGCCACTGTGCTTCCCACTCTGCTTCCTCCTAAGATGACAGTTAGACACACTAAATATCTCACCATGTTTCCACTAATTCAAGGCATCCTAAAAATAACATTTGGGCTTGTGAACTCCATAGTATCTTAACCTCAAAGGTGGAGGATGGCCATACTAGTTTAGGTCCTACATTAATACCCAAAGAGATGAAAGACATCGTAATCTTCGGAAACAAGCCTGAAGTTCAGCATTAGCTCAGCTGTTTGCTGGCTAAGAGCCTTTATGCATTAAAGCTTCTGCAATAGATTCTAGGTTCTGAAGACCAACATTGGGACCAACATTGGTAAGTCAGTGGAACAAAATTAAAGTTGTTGGTTAATTTGGCCCCAGGATGTAACCTTCCAGTGTGGTTGTACAGGAACAAATCACACTGGCCAAGTACTGAAACCACGCTTGACACAATTACCTACTGACAGGGACAAACTGAGGTATGTTCTCATGACATGAGCTAAAACCCATTGGAAGGAATAGGTTTCACCGCTGGGATGATTACCCCTTGGATCTGGCTCTGGCAGTTGTTTTATTGCAAAGCAACCTCATTCAGCACATCAAACTGATGAAAATATCCCCATTCTTCGGACCAGAGTTAGTCAGCTGATGAAACAAACCTGCTTGCTGCTTGACCAGATCACTAGCAGACCGCTGGCCCAGGCAGGCAGCTGAAGGACAGCAATGAGGCCCCACCTCCTGGCAGAGGGCACATAAGATGGCTGGCCAGCCAGCTCCCTACCACAGTCCTCACCAGTTCTCCCAGCCGTGTTTTTCCTGGCAAGCTGAAACAGGCTAATTGGCCTCAAATGAGGTAAAACAAATGATGGCTATCTCAGTTGCTCCAGAGAGCTGTATTTACAGTCCCTTCTCTGGCTGGCGACGTATTCCTTTACAAGCCAACTGATTCTGCTGCACATTCAGTGATTCAGTTCATGTCTCCTCACACTTCAGCTTCCTTCTGAATGCTAAGTGTAGCTTTTCCATCATGGGAACACAAGAACAAACATCTCTGCATGCTGCCCTGCCTCACTTCTCAGCCCTGCTTTCTCCAGGGGGCTGTCCTGCCATCTCAGCTTAACCTCACCTCTGGGAAGGAGGAAAGCAGTACCAACACAGCCATCGTCCTACTCGAGATCTGAGAAGAAACAATACAACCTGCTCTTCTGCTGGACTCAGTACGTTTCCTCTGTTTTTAAATATAGCCCTTCCTGAGCTTTTGTTATTGCACACAGTAGGATTAAAAGGAAAAAAACTGCCTGTTTGCACTCGCTTTAAACCATTCCACTGATTGTAGGATGTCATTTTGTTGGCTGACATTGTCTTGGCATCTTAGTTAAGTACTAAAACACCTTGTCACTATTGTTTATCAGTTGGCCACACCAATTGGACTACTACACTATTCGGGTTACCGAATTATTTTCTGTCTCAGACTCAGCCCAATTTCTGAATTAACCCTTAACAAGAAACTGTCTTAATGAGTTACATTTTCTTGGGAGGGGAATGAGTACATTGCCAAAGGCAACTTTCTAGTTACTCTGTGTAGGGCAGTTCTACATCTACACCTATATTTGGAAGTAAACTCCCACATTTCATGTTCCTTTGTTTTTATTTTTATTTTTAAATTATTGTTTTTAAAGCTTGGCCAGTCTTCATTTCAATTTCCCTGTACAAAAAAACAAGAATAAGTTAGTGGGGTTTTTCCTTATTATTGTGTAAAAAAAAATCCTACACATATGCTCGCTGCTTTTCTTTTTTTCCCTATGAAAAGTCAGAGTGCAGTTACACTACTGTAGAACTGCATACAGTGAAAGTATGGCATCTATAAAATGTGAATATCAAAACAGTTTATTACCAGTTCAGGGAGTACAACCGTTCTCATATTGAAAGTTTAAGTCAACAAAAGGGAGCGAGTTCATCTGAATTAGAATTACTGCTGCATGAATTGAAGCACAAGGCAAAAAAAACAGAGCGGAAACACTTTGGGACAAATGCCTATGTGAACTGTAGGGTGAAAATAAAACACGTCCTGTGATATTCCCCATTGCCCAGACTTCCAAACAGGCAAAGCCATGCCGATTTATGATTATGTCTCTCCACTCCCTGTATCTGGACAGAAAGGTAACAGGCAGCAGAATCTATCCCTTTTTCATTAAATCAATGTCAACAGCAAGAGACGGCTGGCTGACTGAGGATATTACTACCACTTTTTTCCTCACCAGCACTCCATTTCTTTCTGCAGCCAAAAAAGCAAGGAAGCAAAGAGGGCTCAGTAGACTGCAAGGCTGAATGAGGCTTCAGCTGGCTGGCTTTCCATGTGGCTGCAGACTCAAAGCAATTCTCTTCCCCTGCTCTGCCTTCCACAGTGCTGAAGGAAGGCATCAGTGTGCTAGTTCACAGGCCAGCCTTAACCTCAGCATGCATCATGACCCACAAGCATCCATTCCTCTCTCTACCCCAAGTGACTACAGTCTTAGTTTTGTACAGAAGGACGCCAAACTGCCGCTGGAGTACATGTTGTACCTGCACAACACCCAGCAGACTGCTTCTGCCTCTCAAAGGTTTCCTGAGATAACTACACACTAAAATTACTTCATTCTTAAATCTGGCAAAAAGGAGAAAGAACAATGAAAGAGAAAATATGCCAAAAACATAGTTCACTGTGGTAATTAGCAAGTATGTGCAGCACAAAAGAAAACACAAACCAAAACAGAAACGTACAGCCACACAGCATCTTGCTGGGCATCTCATACAATGTATAACTTCTCTACACTGTATGGAGATCAGCACAACTCTCCATTCTAATATAATGTCGTCTTGGTTATTTGATAGCTACTCAACATCACACAATGAGGCTGTAAAGAAAAAACAGGATAAGAAGTAGTGAACAAGACCACATTATCCTGCTCATACCACAAACTCAATGTAGGTAGCCAAAATAATCAAAACTCAATTTGACCAAAACTGTTGTTATTACACTTCCCTTGGGAGAAGGAATATACGAGGCATAAACTTTGCATGTTAAGACTTTATGGAATTCAGATGAATGTTTTATGCAGGGAAGACAATAGAAAGTTTTATGAAGAATTCATCCAGCTGCTGCCCCAAATATATCATGAAGGAATTAATAGGAACTTGTTTTTTGTACCAGAATCAATCATTTTCTTTACAAACTCTGCAGCTGTCTACACATCCGTGAGAACAAATCACCTTCAGAAAGACAGTATGAAAAATACAATGCTTATTTCTTACTATGTCACACTATGTTTAGGAGATAAAGACAGCAAGTCTTACAAGCAGCCATCCTGAAGACCATTTATGCTCCTGGAAACGTGCAGCTAGTAGAAAATAAAATATTATTTTAGTTCAGAAAGCCTGTTATAGGCTATAGTCATTTAGAAGAAGCATTTACAATCTTCCAGGTGTGCTTACATGACTAAACAGAAAAAAAAAAAAAAATAAAGAGCTTCCTTAGAAAAGGAAGGTGCCTGATAATTATAAGGAAGCTATATGGAAGTGCTGCTCCACATCCTCTCCAAAACATACCTTCAGTCACTGGATGACTCACTAAGCTGAGCGTCATTGGAGTTCCATTTAAATTACAGTTACATGTTCACTTGTAATTTCATTTGGCCATCAGGTTTATGTAACAATTACCATCAAGCCCAAAGGCTCTGCCAGCCAAATTTGCCATAGTCCCAAGAGGAAATATCCTCCTTCACTCCTCTCTTTTTTTTTTTTTTTAAATTGAACAAACTCCTATGAGGGGTTGACACATCCTGCCTTTTATTTTGAGTGTACATACACACATATGTACATATATATATTTATTTTAAAAAATCCTTATACAACCTTAGATCACCTTAACAGAGTTAGCACAATGGTATGATTTGCAAAACAGATGTCCTGAGGACTACATCCAACTCATTTAGTGTTTTTTTCAGCTATAAGACAAGACATGGCTGATTTGCAGGTACAGCACGATTTCTAAGCAGAGAAAAAAAAAGCAAACAACAACAACAAAGCTCCAGAGGAATCTGTACTTACACAAAGTAGGCAAAACAGATGACTAGAAGATACCAAAAAATCAACAGACAGCTTACTGAGAAAACCTCTCTGTTCTGTGGCTTATGGTGTTACATTGCATTTGACAAGAAATGCAAGTAATTCATATTATCTAATTGTAATCTTTTATTAACTAAGTTAGGACAATGTGCAACCATTTGAAACTTGAAATACTGCAGAAAACAGATGTTGTTTCTCAGGAGAATCTAGCAGACACATGACTGCGGATAACTTCTCAATAAAATCTGATGGGATGAATTGCACACTCCACACTCCCTCAGCAAGAAACAATACAGAGGAAACTCAAGAGATCTATAAATAGCACTGTAAACCTATATGCATTGTTTTCAGCACACTAGAATTTGTTGGAATCTTGAAGCATGGCATGAAGGATCTCCACTTGAGGGTTTCAGTAAGGAGCCATTTCAAGAGTGGAATCATCACGAGAAATTTGTTCACCAGTCTTCAAATTAAACTGTTCTACATTGCACAGAGATGTTCAGCGTGCACCAAACAAGGATGCTACCACACAAAAATCAGGCAGCATATCCAAATAGCTCCAAGATCAAACTAGCTTGTTCCACAGAACCTGAAAATTTCCCCCAATTTGTCGGGCATCAGAAAGCAGCTGACATTTGGAATTATGGAAAGAAACAATTTAACAGAAAAATGAAGGAAAAGAATAATATGAAGAGAACAGTACTGTTTAGTTTACTTAAAGAAAGAAATACAAGTTTTACTGAAGTTCTAATGAAAATTTGCTGAAGCTGATGATGGCCAGAGAAGGTAGGGAGAGTGAAGCTCATACTTCCTTCTCCAGAAATCTTTAAACAAAAAAGGAACCTTGTTGTAAAGTAAAACAACAATCACCCTTTGAAACTCAGCACATTGACTGCTTTCAAAATAATCAAAATAGTGTATGATAAGATGATGATCCTACTCCAACATATGCTATAGCATTCCTTGCAAGAAACATCCTTGTCTCACTGGCATGCTGGATGATATCAGGTGCAGAAGTCCATCTGGCATCAATTATTCTATTATGATTTTCTCTTACATTAATGTTTGCACATTCTTGGCAATTTTCCTATTTTGTGAAAGTATTTACAACAACAAAATGCACAGGCATTGCTCTGCCATCAGCATCTGGATGAAGTTATAGAAGTACCAAATGCTGAGTATGCAATCCTAACTGACCTTGCTGCCAGGTGCTCAAGCAAGGTAGAAGTAGCTTGTGCCCTGTAATGTTCTCAAGAGGATTTCCAGGACCCAATTTAGTCATCTTGAGCGGAAATAGTCTGACTGAGAGCAGTCTCCTGGGCACCATGAAGAAAAACACCACACAACAGTCCACATCTGTCTAGTACAGTTTTTGAGACAGCTGCACAGGGTACATCAGGAATCAGCCAGTACTTGGTTGGCCAAGTTCTTAGCAAATGGGTCCCTGTAATACGGCTGAAACTCAGATGTTGCTGTTAGTGATGCGCTGAGGCACCAAAGACTCAGAAGAGGCATTTCGTTAGTTATTAAATAAAATACTTAGGCACAGATGTAATCTGCAAGAGAATGAGCAGATTTCCTCCCTTAAGTAAAACGTTTGTGACTCACATACATGACAGTAGTTTCTCCTAGCAGGGTTGTCTCAACTCAAACATTTTCACCTTGGAGAGCATAAACCAGTATTTGAAGCAAAAGAAAATGATCCCCCCTGATAACAGCAAAATAGTGTAAATATTTTAAGTTTTTCTCAAAAAAAGCATCTCTCTGAGGTTTAATGTTAGATAGGCCAAATGTTTGACGTATTATTTGTTTGTACTGTTCACAAAGTGGTAGGATGTTCCACAGGCTGTTCAGAGCTTTTCTCTGAACTTAGATAATTCAATGGATAAACAGAATGCTGTAAACCGAAAGCTATCTAAAAAACCCAAACAAAAACAAATAAAAAAACACCCAAAAAAATCAAACCAAAACCCAATCAAACAAACCACAACAACAACAAAAAACAACCACCACCAGAGGAGATACAGCTAAAGAGAAAAAAAAGTATTACAAATACCAGGCAACTCATTCCAGAACACCCCACACTCCATCCCAGCCCACTCAAATCCTTTTCCAGCAGTAATTGCTCCCTTGGCCAAGGTCTGCATCCTGAATCTCCCTCCCTCCGAGGCTTTTGTCTGAATCCCTGGCAGAAGACTCGAACTAACTGCCTCTTGTACAAAATCACCTCCTCGCTCAGAAGAAATCCTTCTCTCCAGCTCACTCCTAAAGTCAGAGGCTCCCAGGGCTGCTCCCATTCCTGACAAGCAGCCAGCATATCAGACAGTGCTCTGAAGGAATAAATCTAGAAAGTATTTCATGGAGGGTTGCTCCTTTCATGTACTGCTTCAGAAACAGGAACGTCCAGATTATCTGATGTTCACGGGTACACAGTCCTCCTGCTTTGTCCAGTGCTTGGGTCTCCTGGTGGCAAGGAGGTGATCAAGTTGCACAAGCAGCTCAGGTTCTTTCTGCTTGTGGTATTTGGGAAGAAGGTGGGCCACATCCCAGCCACCTTGCTTTTGCTCAGGGACTGGGCACCCTTCGTTTCCTCTGAAACTTCTTTATTTTGTATCAGTTGAGGGCCATCTCAAACCCTGGGAGCAAGCCCCACCTCGTGCTCTTGATCTTCACTTTGCCATTTTGTTTAGGAGATTCCTAACTTTCACACAAGACTTCCCATGCAAGTCTGACACGCTGATGTAGGAAAATGCAGGGCTTTAACTGTAGCCCAGGAACTGGATATGGTGACACCAGGAGACAATGCAAAGCAAGAATGAGCTCTGCATGCAACAAACTTTACCCTTCCCAGTTAAGTCATACTAAGGAAAAACATAAATCAGAAATGCATTGTAGACTTTTTGCAGTATCTAACAATCTGTACTACGTATCCTCCAAAATCATAGCAGAATGCACGTAGTTTCTCCTTGGAAAAAAGAAGAATGAATTAGCAATTTTTGACCTGTGGTTGGCCACTCGCTGTATTAAGAAGCTTCCAAAATAGTGCTAAGGAAAGCAAACTTTGAAGAACCTATGCTGAAGCTCACACTTCTGCTGAAAGACAGAGGATCATACAAATGCTTTGAAAAACACTGATTGAAGCACTGTGGATAACGTGATAAACAGGGAAACGTGATCAAGAATAGTAATGAAACCACAACCAGAATGAATGCACTCAATTTTCCTTTAGTCTTATGTCATTAACTTTAGGTATAAAAACAGATCTATAATTTCAGTGAGGCACTTGCTACTATTATATGAAAAGTAAAAACAAACAAGCAAAAAAATTCTAATTTCCATTATTTTGGCGTTAGTTTCTAGAAGGAAGGAACACACAGGTGGTGCACCAGTGCCTTCAGAAGAAGGACTTTCCTGAACTTTTCTGCAATAACAACTTAAAGGAGAAAGCAAAAATAGTAATAATAAAAAAGACAAATGTGCAACTTAACTCTCTCTTTGTGGTAGTGATTTTCAAAGTTTCTCTAAGGAGATACTAAAACTTGAATTTCCATTCACTGAACTTACACCATGAGCTAATATGCTGTGAGATAGATTTAATTTTCAAAAGAAACCAGAAAAAAATTTGTTAACTGAGGGTACAATCTTAATTCTACAAATCCTTGTACTTGTATCTAATAGAGATTTGTATCCTTATAAAGATAATGCTTTTCAAAGTACTTTAAAACAAATGCAATACACCTGAGAAACATGAAATAAAACCTCCATTTTAAAAGATGAGTGAGATAAAAGACAGAAAAGGTTAAATGTTTTGCCAAAAGTTAGAGAAAGAGCTGAGGTGATGCCAGGAGAATAGAACCCGATGAAGGAAAATCTGATTCTCATCTTCATCTCATATAACTGAAACTCAAAAATTACTACCCCAAATAGTTACTCTCCATGAAACATCTCCATTATAATAATGAAATCTGTGCATCAGTGTTTTCAATGAAATAAAAATCTCTCTATTTCTCACACTTTGCCCTGAAGTACGAACTTGCAATTTTTCATCAGATTTCTGCAATAAAACAAAGGATAGCAATGTATTCACATAAATAACAAAAATGTTGTTAGACTATCCGAGTAAAATCAACCATATTTGGAAATGCATCTTATTAGCCTGAAAAACAAACCAACCCCCAAACATGCTTTGTGGCAGGCATTAAGTACTATTCCCAAATCAGCATGTGAAAGGACAAAGAAGGACCAGGCAGTAATAAATTTCTGCAGCCAACATGGAATGAGTTAACAGAACTCTCTTGCCTAACATCTAGCGGAGGATAATCTATGGGAACGCTTTCTTGAGCATCTGAAAATGCATAGAAAATACACAATCAAAGAAGTGAGTGTCCATTTGTGCACACACAGGGTAAATAATAAAAAATCTAAAATAAAATGATAACACGGAAATTAAAAACAAGTGGGAATATCATCTCTGTGATTCCAAAGTGAACAGAGCAGCATACAAGGCCATAAGCTTTATTTACTCTCACAGTATAGCCCCCAGGCTGCTCCTAATCAAAACAAGGGCAGCTAGTAATGAACTCTCATTCTTGGCAAAGAAACTCTTCACAGTCAATGCAGCCCTCAGCACATCCACCAGCACTCAGCTCTCCTCATCCCTCCCGGTGCCCCACAGCGGTGGCTGCAGAGCAGTGATGCCCAGCAGCATGCGACTGCCCACCCACCTAGGCACAGTCCTTGGTGAGCTGTTGTGATTTATTAGTGGGAAAACTCTGCTTTATCTTTGCTTCGGTCCTGTCTGGACAGATTACCTGCAAAGCTTCTGGTTTTGGTCTTTGTTCACTGCATCATGTCAAACGCAGTGGCACCGATGCTCTTTACTACAGACAGGATCAGGGCTACAATGTTCACAGGGATTGTGCAAGGTTCTCTGACAGGCAAATCTGACATGCACTCTACTAACAGCATGACGTCTGTCTCTAGCACATACAAAAATAGTTTTACTCCTCTGCGCTCTTGCTGTTTTGCTGCAGCTGGGTTCACGTACTTGCCCCATGCAGACTTTCCCAGCCACTACTAGGAAACATGGGAATGGGAAAAAGCCATCAGAGGCTGAGGAAGGTGAGAAATATCTGTATCTTCTTTGATGCATTTGTTAGTGAAACATCATCTTTTATATTCATTTGTTCCAGCCTAACAAAATCTCCCCGTGCCCTGCATAACAGTTGCATGGAGCAGCAGTGTGCCGTGCATGCACAGAACCTCAGAGAACTATTAGTACAGAAGTTACACGCTTTAAATCAACCAAAGGCAGGCAGGGAATATGCTTTATCAGACCAGAGCAGTGTGTATCTCCCAGGCTTCTGTCTCTAACAGAGGCTGTGCCAGATGATTTTAAAGAGAAAAGCTAAAGCTACAGAAACTTGACAAAGCAACAGTAGAAGCTGGTACCAGGAATGCTCAAACCTTGGAACACCACGCTCAGTACTTTCTCCAAATTACTTACCTATATTAATTACAACCCTGCATATTATTGATGGCTATATCCTTTTATAAATCTCATTAAATTCTTGGCCTTAGTGACTTTTCCCATGTTAACGACTTCCACATTTTAATCACATGAGAGAAAATATTTCTTCTTTTACAGAGGTATTAATACAGATGCCTGGCAACACAATCACAGAAATACTTCAAAGAAAAACTGGTTCCCAGGCAGTAAGAATACAGCTTCAGATAACCTCTACAGCCTCTATAACAGCATAGGGATATAATACAGGTATAAGTGCAAGTCTATGAAATGCACAAGACTTCAGACGTAAATCAAATGTGAACACAGCAACTTAACAGTTCTGGACTTTATCATTATTTCAAGCATTAGAAACAAGTTAATGTGTCAAGAGTCCTAAAACCTTTTCCGTGTTAAAGAAACTGAGAATGATCCAAAAAGCTTTAATTAACAGAGAGAAAAAAAAAAAAAAAGGTCAAACTGCTGAAGAACACAAACCTGTTACTAAACAAATATGGGAATAACAGTTGAGGTCAGATAATAGCTTTTAGCTTTGAGCACACATTTCAAATTAGCAAGCCTTTAAAAAATACCTCACACTGCACTGTGTGCAACTTAGCATTTAATACCAACTTCAATACCCTGTTTTCAGAAGAAAATGCCTAAACATTTATGGATTGCCGTATTACCATCTCTGTAATATTCTTCTGCTTGCTGGGCTCCTTACCCACAAATTAAGATTTTAGCTGAAATAGATGCTTCCCTTGAATTTTCATTTTATGAGATCCAGGTTGTAATACAGAAGTAGTTTGGATTGCATAAGCCTAACAAATACAATTTTGTAAGTTTCCTCTTTCTCAAGTCTGACATTGCTCCTCCAGCTATGCAGTAACTTTAGAGTTTCAGCAAGCCAGCTGGAGTGGCTGCAGTGCCACATGACGAAGGATCTTTACTTTTTGATGTATCTTCTGGGATTAGTGGGGAGGACAAAAAGCCTGGCAGAATGCTGAAAAAGCCAGCAGAGGCCAGGAAGTCATTTCTGGGAGCAGCTGTCTGCTCTAATTGCTTTTACAGATGAATGCTGTATAGGGGAAAGCTGGCATCTACTAGGTGCTGCAGACAGATCCATTATACCCTCATTAAGTCTATTATTAAAAAGGAAAGCTTCTGTGAGAGAGAAGGGAAACTGATGGCATATACAGGGGACATCCCAGCAACCCAGGAGCTGCTCTGTGACATCCCAGTTACTTGTTTCCTCTCATTAGTTTGACTCCTGAGTAGATTATTCTGGTACTCCAGGCTTACAGTCCCTCTGCTGCCCAAGTACCGCAGTCCCTTCCCAGCCAACTTCTGCACAACTGCATTTTTGTTCGAGTGCTATAAGGCACCTGGAAAGTAGCAGAGGCCTACCTATAAAACACCACATAGCAAGCTCTAAGTGCTGGGAGCTGATGCACGAGCAGCTCACACATCCCTTCATTCAGGGCACCACTGTCCCACAGAGCAGCAGGGCAGCCGCACTTCAGTAACACGACTTTCATCTCCAGATACATGTCTGTCAGAGCCCTAAATCTCGCACTGCATTACCTTTGAGCCTGATATTAAATACGTGTCTGGAAAGAATAAAAGGGCGGCCAAATGTTTTGAACTAGGGAAAAGGCAAGAATTTTTCTTACTCAAGTGTCAGAAAATATTAATGTAACTTTGTACTTTATAAAGTGGAAAGACTCCAAAACCAGCCAGTGCTCCATGTACCTGCAGTGATAAGCAGAAGAATGTTTATCTAGGATATAGTCCTATTAAAAAAAAGTCTGCCTTGTAAATCACTTTCCCATCTGGGAGAGTACTGCAAGCCCTGCAGGAGAACACCAGCAGTGAGCTGTAATGCCAAAATTTCCTCTGCAGTATGTATTTGGTTCTGAATCCAGTCCAGAGAAAATGCCAGGCAGCATCAAAACAGAAGCTTTTAATTGTCCTATAAAATGAAAATGACTTTATCCCCTTCAAACTGAGCTTTTATGAATACATCCCTGGAAAATGGTACCCCATGCTGGGATTCACCTTGTATATGGTTTGTTGTTCTTCTTAAAACTGTACTGGAAATTATGTTGAAAGGCCTATAAGAAAGCACATTTCTGGATCACCATGACTTTTATATCCAGGAAAAATATTCAGAACATATATTTAATTAAATGGTCCATTTGATATAACTAAAGGAAAGAAAAAGTTTACCCTTTACCCTTCAATAAGAATGCTCATGGTTAGATGTACTAGAACTGCCATTCTGCTTTAATTTTATGTCATTCCAGCATGACGCACGTGCATGCGTATGAAGGGCATTTGTGTACATGTTCACCAGTTTTCCCAATTCCTCCATTCCTTTCTTTTTGACGAGGGAGCAAAGAGGGTGTCCCAACGTTTCCCATTTTGTGTAGCACATGTAAAGCATCAGAGAAAAGGGAAATAAATTTGAAATGATTGTTGTCATTTCCTATAAAAAAGGTGAAAATGTCTGTTCTTATGACAGATTTCTGCCAGCAGCATGGGTGCTTGTGCAGGTGGCCTTTCTCAACCAGCACAAAGCACAACTTTGCCCCTTTTCCTTCCCTTCACTTCCCTTAGACCACTTCAGTAAGCTTCAGTATTGCTCTGTTTTTACCTCTCTTACATATTAATCTCTTACAGAGTGCGTGTCCCTGCTCACCAGCAGGGGAATATTTGAAGTAATGCATCTATTTGTATAGCACTGCCAGACATTCCTCCTATGCTCTTCCTGTGCTGTGCCTGTAATTGTATCTGTCTTTCAAAAATTCAATCAAGGAGCAGTTAATGAAAATCAATTAAATTAGTCTTTTGACAACACAGAGCAGCACCACTCAGATGACATACTTCAAGTTCCTGACGTAGCAACGAGAAGGAAGCAGCAAATGCTGGTAAGTCTCTGCATCCCTCAAAATCCTGGTGAAGGAGGCCTTAAAAATGCTTGTTGCAAAGGTAGTGCAGTGTGAAACAGCTGTTGATTTCTAAATGAGACAAGAGGGAAGCTAAATAATTCAGAAAAAAAAAAATCTACAACACTGCAAGAGGGAATTAACTCTTATACTATCCAGAGGGTTTTGTTTTCCATAAAAGATGCAAAGATCCTCAAACAATATGGTGTGCATTGGTGCAACTTTTGTATTTGATTCTATGCAGCACACTCAATATATCAGGGTGGGAGGGGAGAGGAGAGAAAACAGAGGAGAGGAGAGGAGAGGAGAGGAGAGGAGAGGAGAGGAGAGGAGAGGAGAGGAGAGGAGAGGAGAGGAGAGGAGAGGAGAGGAGAGGAGAGGAGAGGAGAGGGAGAAAAATGAAGCGATGATTGAGTTTTGAAGCCTCTGTCTGATCTGCTTCCTTCTCATTTTGCTCTTCTATTAAGTGCACGTAGATCTCTGTGTTGGAGAGTCCATACCATCCACAAAAGAAAACAAGGAAGTGTATTGATAGCATTGCTGAGATAGCATCGCTAAAGGCAAGAGGGCCAGTGGAGGAGTCAACAACAAAATGATTTTAGAAGGCACTTAAACAAATATTAAGCTTTAAATGTGAAATATCCCTCTTAAACCAATGTAGAATGCTGAAACGGGACCTTTGTCAACAGAGCTGTTCATATTAGAAAGCTTTTCAGAGTGNAAGAGAAGAGAAGAGAAGAGAAGAGAAGAGAAGAGAAGAGAAGAGAAGAGAAGAGAAGAGAAGAGAAGAGAAGAGAAGAGAAGAGAAGAGAAGAGGGGGGAAGGATGAAAATATCCTAATGATCAGGAAGGTATCCATTACAAAGTACGACAAATTTATTTGCCGAGTCAAAATGAATTTTTGAATGTGCAAAGAAATTTTCTCCCCATGGACATTCACTAGTTTTCTATTTTTGTAGTCAAAACATCTATTTTCTTGAAAACATAAAGAAGTTGTGAATGTTTCTAAAATCTGATTTGAATGACTTTATTTATCCTGAGAATACAGATCCAGAAAAGAAACATCCTTAATTGCACCCTGTTGCTACTAGCTGTGTGGGTATACAGATAGGTAGGCCCACACATGGGTAGTTATTTGCATGTGCTGAGTGTCTGTGATGTAAAGGTTTTCTCATCAAAGGTAAGCTATATTAAAACAATTGTATTGCAATTCAGATTCCATTATTCAAAATTTCCTACAGAGTTTTCCCCCTTGTACATTTAAGATCTCCAATTATAACTGGTTTTATGTGAGTTTGTTGTTTGTTCTGTGTGCTGTCTGAAGGCAGAGCAAGGGCGACAAGCTGGGGTGACACAGCTAAGTCAAAGTGTTCCCATCACTTCTGGCTTCTTGTGCCTATTGGTCACAGCACATGTCGCAGGACTCACGCATGCTCCACCTGTAGCTTCTAGTGCAATAAATCGAGCTTGGGGATGCAGCCAAACAGCTCAAAGCTTTTTCTCTAATATAAAATGCAGTACTTTGTCTGGTAGAAGGAAACTTTGGATGAGACTGTCTGCAGTTAGCACCAAGAATGCTGCACGTGGTCTGCATTTGCACTAGCCTTACAGCAAGGATGTGCCTGCCCAACACAGCATTTGGGGAAGCTGGGCTGCCCCTCTGGCACTTGGCCTCTCAAGAAATGAGAAAGGTCTCTTTGTAGTATGAAATGGAAAAAATAAAAAATAAAATAAAATAAATGACAGCTTTCATGCTGCTCTTATTTGTCAAGCTCTTCATACGGTCTATACAAACAAGAAGAAATTAATATGGCATGTAAACGTGCCAAACCAATTAAGCTGCTCCTGTTTTTCAGACAAGCACCATTTAGCAGTCTCACACCTGGAGCGCCAGCCAAAATCGATGTATCTCTGCTCAGCCAAAGGCAAGAACCACGCCTGGTGCTTTGGGGCACAAGGAGCTCTAGAGTGCTGGGGGCAGGCAGCAAAAACCTCCATAGTGGTTGTTTCAAGATGTTGAGAATTCGATGACGCATTTAACAACAAACAGTACATTACAGTTATGTTGTAAACAACCAACTAACCTTCTCTCAAGTATCACACGATCTAAAGATTCACGAAATCAGATACTATTAGTGCACTTCATACTACTTCATTGGTTGCTATTAGTACTGCACTGCGCTTTACCACAGTAAGTCTCCTACATCACAATGAAGCAACACCAACTATCAACATTTCATCTGTTTGAGTGAAAAAGATGATTAAGTACAGATGTAACTTAGTATTACTAAAAACAAGTTACTGAAAGTAACAATTATTAAAAAATTAAAAGTTATATACAAAGCAATTGTTATTAAAACTAGCTCTTATTTGACAGCTGTTTTCTCCCTGAACCACTCCAGCTATAAGCAAAGCAGCTCATCTAAGCCATAGTCTCACAGTTGCAGCTTGTTGGTTCGCTCTGGGTAATCAGCAATAAATGTATATGACCAAACTCACTGAGACACTACTGAGATTGTTTGGATCACAATGGAGGAAAACAGCTAACACAAATTTTATAGCTTTCAATAACACTGTGTGTTTCAAAGACCAGTCATATGAAACTAATAACAGCCGATGAAGCTGTTTATATTAAGGAATATCTTTGCCAAAGTGCAGGAAGATCTATTAACCCAGGAAACGATCATGGGAAAAAAGTCCTCCACTAAAAGTATATTACTACTGAGACAGAAAATAAATGAATTTCATAGCATGATGTGAAAGCAGAAATAACCACGCAGTAGAGGCAGAGAGCATGAGCTGCCTTCTCAGCAGCACAGCTCATATTCTGGGGGAAGACCAACAATCCCCAGCTGAACATTGGTCCAGGGCTGCTGTTCTCTTGTTAATTATGCTCCACGTTGACATGGCGCAGCTCAGCATAATGGAATGGATGCAAAGCACACAAAAGCTATAGTTACATGTTCGGATGGGCAGAGCTTTGGAGATATTTGTATTTTAGAGGAAAGATTTCTGAAATCTCCTTTCAAAACACGGGGGCCTCTCATACTGAGTTACAGTGACATTTTTTTTACACAATTTTCCTTCAATCCCAAATTCCAAAGTTATATATATACACATATCCACTATGATCTATTTTTCCCCCGTGCAACACTGTATCTTTGTAGCCTGACTCCATAGGCTGCAAAGCCAAGTAAGAAGTGAAAATCTAACTTCATTTCCAGACCGGGAGATCACAAGTAACCAAATTCCAGAAACCACCACCTGAGAAGAAGATTCTTGAAAGCTTTAAAAGCTTTGTGTCAGTGACTGAGATGCAAATCCAAGAATTGATTTGGCTTTGGAAGCACCCAAACGTGCCTATTCCTATGTAGACCTGCAGGGCCACTCTCCTTCCCTTGTTCTCCCCATGAAGGCACACTCCTGCCTGCTTTCTAATATCTTGGACCCCTTCCCAGAGCAGTGTGATATCCCCCTTCCTCTCTTTAAAGATGTGACACAGAATCCAGCTGCAACTGCCCTGAGATTTGGTCAGAAACACCATGTATCGGTTCCTGAAACTTCCATTTTGACACGCAAATCTGTGTGTTATTGCTGAATAAATACAAGATTATATGATAGAAAAACAACCCACTTCCTCACAAAATATCACAAGCTTCAAAACAATGCTTTAAAATATTCCATAAAGAGAAGAAGGATAATTACGGGAGTCATAAGGAAGTAAAATGGACTTGGATTGTGGTGATAGGACACTCAAACAGCCCATAGATTAAGAACTAAGTAATAAAAAGGTCCACGTAAGGAAAAAACATTTCAATAATCAGAAGATTTTAAAGGTTTTGCAATATCCAGATGGACCCAGCTGTTCTTAAAAATGATAGGATTTCCTAGCTTTGTTCACCCATACCTACATCTTACCAAATCAAACCTCAGCAAATCCTGCTTGAACTTCACTAGACACAGAGGTTCTATGGAAAATACTGCAGCTCTGGAGCTGCCAGAGGAGCAGCACCCTCAGTGTCAGTGATATCCCCCACACAAACACTGCCAAAAGGTTCACTTCTTGACTGTGCTGTGCAATTCCTTCAATTGGCAGCTGTTTCCTTTGCTGTCATTTCAGCCCATCCCAAGAGAAAAAACCACATACTTTTCCCAACTCAGTTGTCCCACAGCACTCACTATCGGCTCAGCAACAGCAGTATGTGCACAGCTGTGTAACATCTGGCATACAGGTGTATGGAACTGCATTCGCTTGCTGCCTGGCTAGTCATCACACATTCTTTGGAGGGATAACAAACAGTTATCTCGTAGAAAGACAGTGCTGTTGTGCTCACTGCTCTTAGTTGCATTTATCTTCAATGGTGTAATCTCCAGACAGTAAGGTAGAAATGTAAATGTCATGCTCATTTATTAAGAAAAAAAAACTTCTATGGGAGACAAGCACAGTCCTTCACTCTAGTACTGATAATCTAGCTTGAATTCTGATCTATTACCAAGGAGGATGTGGGTGGGGCTGCAATGCATGCTCTAAATAAATTGTCCTGCGTGGTCTGAAATGGAGCTGGAGCAATTACTTTCATTCACCAGCTGGAGCATACAAACTAATGCCAGAAGCACTGCAAACATTAGTCTTAAACATAGCACCAAAGGCAGACTAAACACAGGGTTCCACAAAAGAAATAAGGCTGGCGTAAAAGCAAAGGTTGCATTTAAAAGGCAGTCAGATCTTACAAAGAGTATTGGAGAAAAGTGTAAGATATTAAATACTAGGGAAGAAAAAACAAGGAAAAAAAAAATCCAGGTCATATTTACCAAAAGGCCTTGGTTCAGCAAAACAGCTAATTCTAAATACTAAAATAGTGTAAGATAGATCTACACAGCAAATATGAGGATGTAACTCACGTCCAAGAAGTACTGTGGGCACATAGGCATACATGTGTGAGCTTCAATAGAACAGATCTAGCGGCAGATGCAGCCACTAGAATGTGACAGGACAGATTTCAGCACAAACTAACAAGCCATGTGAATACGCAGAAGCTTGCACCGCAACTGCTAGTTGCATCTTTATTACCACCACCACCTGAGCATGTGTTAGCTTACTCACAGTACAGACGTTTTAGATTTCTGCACATGTATCAGCAATGGACATTGCTTTATGCCAGTTTGTCCCCAGTAAACCATGACGAAAACTTCTTAGTAGAGTATACACCAGTGGCACTGTGACTCGTGCCACCTGAAGCAAGTTCTCAAACAGCAACCAACGATGGCTTGGTCTGTAGGACAAACCAACATGACAATACAAGTTGTGAACTCAAAATGTTGGATTTTCGTCTGCTGTCCTATTTCCGTCAAAAAAAGAGCACACTCTTTAACAATACAGTACCTGTGCTCAAAATGGAGGCAATACACTAGAAAAATAACAAATGTGTAAGCCAATCAAATTACTCAAGAAATGCAGAAACTGGGGGACACTGATAGGTGTTTTTCAGCCACTGACACACACAACAAAACATTTGCTTTTTTCCTTCTATGTTAACTTTCTCCAGAAGGAATCCCCACAAAAAGAAAAGGTTCATCACTTTACATCCCTCCATCTCTCAAAAACCTTCCTTTTCTGAAATGAAACAAAATTGAACAAGAATAATGTTAAACGGATAGCCATGAAGGCAGTAAACATGAAACAGTTATGTCAGGAGGAAGGGCAAGTCCTTACTATAAAGCAAAGCTTTAAAACATTTCCAGCTCTGAAATGGATTAGTAGCATGGGCTGATAGGTGCCTTGGCAGAGAGAAATGTGACAATATGAAATGAAATATGGGAAGGTTATTAAAACAGCAAGCTTTGCTGGCACCTGCGGTTTGCTGAAATTCAAATCCAGTTGCCAAACAAAATTCCTATTTGGAATTAAAATTTATTTGGGCATCTCATCTATTGTCAAAATCTTTCAGACTCACTTAATTAGTTCTGAAAACAAACAGGTGCAATATTTTCTTTAACGAATGTTATGCAACATACATGTTTCAGTTTTGCTGTGTTTCTACTTCATACTTCTCTATCCTTGTTGTTATGGCAGCTGGAGTCAGTTAGAAAATGTCTCTCATTCTGACGCTCCAAAACAGTAATTTAGCTACATCCATAACTCCTTGCACAGGCTCTGTTCTCCATTGACTCATAAGTACAGGGCCAAGCCTAAGGACGTTTCTGGAGGGCTTTTGATTCAAAAGTAAATGCTAGGAAGATTTAACCAGAGAGGAGTATTCACTTCCTAAAAATACTTCATAGCTGATGTGGGGAAAGGTGCCACTCCACGTGAAAAATACCAAACCTGCTTTCTTGCCAAGAAGTGAGGACAGATATTCTGAGCCATTACATCCATTGGTGAACCAGCAGCTACCTCAACTACTTGCTTATACATAAATAACAGTCCCCAAAAGATGAAGGGAAGATCTGATAAAGGGTTAATTTTTACTAAATAAGCAGTAGATAGTCAGACATGGTACTTCCAACTAAAACAGTGAGCATCATTATGCCCTGGTACACCATCTTCAGTGTAACAATGATCTGCTTCAAGAATGGGCTTTGTAGTTGTTTGACTGGGAAGGCCCATCACATGATCAATACCCAAGATGACAGCAAAACAAATATCTCAAATACTATTAAAAATTTGTGCCTGGAAATAAGACCTTGCTTTCAATTTTGCTAAAAGCCTGGCAGATCCCTCCAAAGAGTTGCCATTGAGTGGCTAAGCTTTAAATCACAAAAGGGGTTTTCTAGTGTTATGAGTTTGTTTGATTCTAGTTATCAGAATTTTATATTATTTAATTAAGAGTTAAAAACACACAAAAAAAGAACCCACCTAGAGCATTCCTACTGCTTCAATATCTACAACCACGTGAAAAAATTTAAAATTTGCAGTGAAGAACAGATAATCAGTGCAGAAAAGAGCACAACTCTGCATTCCTCTGTTTCCTACCCCTTACTTAAGTCTCCACACTGCCCTGAGACTCCAGGCTCTCTCTGGAAAGTAGAGGACTGCAGCATGAAGAGGATGGGCTGTCCCTCAGCAGTGCCTATGCACACAAGGCACAGTGCAGTTTGCTGCACCGTCATGGAAGAAGCTCTTTAAATTCATGGCTAACTAGCTGAGCCTGTTGGAGCAGAAGAGCTTTGTTGCTTCCAAAGGACTGACATACTGTGGAAGCTCACTACAGATCAGCAAATGTTCCTTTGATGAGATAAACTTGAAGTTGTATACACATTCAGGTCAGCAGCTTTCTAATATCTTCACATTGGCAACATCTGACAGTTAGCACGACAGAGGCTAAATGGAAGGGATGTGCTAATCTTAACAGTGTATTTAAGGAAATGTTTTTCAATAAATACAACAAGCTTCAACATCTCAAAGGATTGTAAGGCTCAGGTTGTGCTCTCCTTCAAACCATGCCCCAGGAAGCACACAGTGTTGCTCCCATCACCAGCCTAAGATCCAAGAAACATGCATCGTCTCCAATTTCTTGTTTGTGATGAACAGTTTCCCTCTCGTCTGCAGCAGAGGATCTTTTTTTACATGCATTTCATCTTTCAAGAAAGTTAGGGATGAAAAGCACTATGTACGACATGGCACATTATAACAAATAAACATAGGTTGCTCTGAAAGTAAAACCTCCTATTTATTTCCATAGAAACTACAACAGATAAAAGAGCACATTAACTACTTGGTGGAGCAAGTTCTCAGCTACAAAACAGTATTTTTCAACATAGTCACCATGAATAGCTATGCATTTTTACCAGAGATGAACAAGAGCCTCCATGCCATGCTCACAAGCATTTGCATCAGCAGAGATGACCCACTGTCACTGCCATCACTGCTTGAAAACATCACACACTGCACCTCACTATGCTCATATCCATTGTTTGGTTTCCATAAACGTTCAGCAAGAGTCAGTGGGTGCCATCTTTTTGGCATGGAGGAATTCAATGACATGCCTTTGTTTCGTACACACTGCCATGTAAGATGCCATTCTGACAGACTTCCCCTCTGCTGCCATCTGTCGCATGGCAACAACATGTAACAGAATATTGTTGAGAAGGTTCAACGTCTACTGCCATATCACCAACATCCACCTCTGATGTTGTGGGCCAACATAATAAAGTAGAAAGCACTACTTCTGGAGCAGCCCCCTTGTTGTATGATGCCATATCAAATGGGAAGGATGACACTGCAAATTGATTTTGAATAGCACATTTGGGAGTTGCTGAGGATACCCATAGCACAGTAAACATCTACTGCTTACCATCTTCCTTTTCTGTCCATTGACAGCAGATATCAATTAATGCACAGCTTCCTCAAAACACTTTTCCCACACTTTATACAAAGCCATATGAAGTAACTTGTGATATAAGTTAAAAAAGGTATTCAAATATGCAAAAAGCCCAACCTGGTCCCTTAACTGCAAGTTTATTTATGATGTACCTTATTTATATTTCATGAACGCATCAAGGCATAAATAGGCACGCTAAGAAATCAAAAAGCATTTTTGCAATTGAGGTAAATTGAGTTTGAAGGTAATTGAGTTTGAAGATTTCAGTAAATATCCAGTTTCTGGCTATGCATTATTTAGATGATAATTTTAATCCAAAGAGAATGAAAAACTGAAGAATGGCTAAGTACATACATGCCATTCAGTGAATGCAAAAAACTATTTCAGGAGAGAAATGAGTTATTTCTTGGAAAACCATTATTGATTTTGACTGCTGAGGAGGTAAAGCATAATTATTAATTAATAGAGGAATCAAAACATTTACAGTTTAGCAGGTAGGAAAAAAAAGACATTAAGAACATGACTTTAAAGACAAGATATAAAATAATACACCATATATGAAATGATATACATAATGTGTGAGTAACTATGAGCCCCTTTGGTTGGACTAGATGATCTTAGAGGTCTTTTCCATCCTTGATGATTTTGTTTCTAAGATAAACCTCTAAAGGCTGTGAATCCCAGCAACTCTGAGGCCAAAGATCCTCCTTGCTGTCAGCTGCCAAGGGGTATAAAACAACCTGTCCAAACCCAGCAGACAGTGCCAACCAGAGGTAACGAGATATGTCAATGCAAGCTGTACCATCTGAGTACATTTTCCTCAATGCCTGATTGCTGGAGGCAGCCAGCACAGGTGTGATTTAGCAGTTAGGATTATGTGGTGATGCCAACCAGAGTGACTGAAAAGGACTTTATTTTAAACACAGTTACCCTACCTTCCTGGTTACCTGTTGCAACTATGTTCCATTCATCTTTAAACATTATTTCTTCTCTGAAGGACAGACAGGAAAACAGTAGAGGCAGAAGACGTAAATGTATTAGAAAGAGAATGAGCAGGACTGGAGAGCCAAGGGGAAAATTGGACAGACAAAAGGCAGATTTCATCAGCGCAGTGCACAGAATGGAGGGACATGTCTTCCAAAGACAACTGCTAAAAGGTGAAAATAATGAAGCAGCAGTAACGATATTATTTCCTTTTAATCACACCTCTTCAAGGGCTGAGAACGCATATAATCTCTGATGTGGTACAAGCAATGCACACCTTGGCAAACGCATCTTTGGGAACAATTCTGGCACCTGCAAACTAGGTAGAATTTCCACCTCAAAGACTTCCAAGTCTAAATAGCCAAGCAAAATAGGAAAGGAATATTAAGATCTTGAGTTTTCCTGAGATATACATGTTTAGAACAGCAGTAAGGAACTACTTATTAAGAATTTATCACACTCATCTTAAAACCCATTCTCCACAAACTGGAAATCAATATGCCACTGCAACAAAAAGTCAGATCATTTTAATTGTAGTTAATTTTTTATTCCATGGAAATTACATAGAGCTGTTTAAAATGTGCCATGAAAATAATGTTCTTTAGAATCAGTGAAAAGAAATATTTACTCCGATTTTCTTTTTTCCTTTTTAGGAAATAGTTTTCTTCCATTGTTTGTACAGATTTAAAACAAATTTCAACAGTCCAGTCCTCCTAATTTCTACTGATACTCTAACTGAACAAGAAAGATAAACAGTTTTCTCTTGTGAAACTCATTTCACACAAAAAAAGGCTGCACTGAAAAGTAGCCTGTGAAAATTCTAAAGTGCTGACTCAGAACTGCTGACAAGTCCTCTTGTTTTAGTTTGTTCCTTTTTTAAGGCTTAAGTCTGGTTGTCAGATACACATTGCACTTAGCAGACCTGATTATTGTGAGGTACTAGCACTTAGCATTGGTTGTAGGCGTCGATGCTCAGCACTGATGTCAAATAGCTTGCACTGCCTATAGCAGTGACCAGTGTTGGCTTGTTGCTCCTATCTGCCTCTATCGAACTCTCTTAGCCCAACTTTCACCAACTTCTCTGGTGCTGGGAGTTTTTCTGTTCCTCTCTGAAATCATGCTCGTTATTAAAAGTCTCACAGCAAATGGTTTGGTCTTGTGGACATCGTGACATATATGAAATAAAAAAAAAAAAAGATGGGTCCAAGATGCTTTTACCTTAAGCAAGCACATTCTTCCCCCATTTTATCTTTAAACACCAAAAATGTAATCAGATTTTGTTTTCTACGAAACTACAACATTCCTTTTAGTGTTGTTTTGTTGGATTACAACAGCAGCTCCTGTGATTGCATTTGTCATTGGTAAGAAAAGAAATCTCCTATAGCACCTACTTTTAATATTTCTTCTAAATCTATTGATTCATCCTCAAAATCCTCACTGCATTAAGTTGCATTGGACTTGTTTAGCATATGGAGCAAAGTTAATACAAAGTACCTGGAAAGGCTTCCCCATGACTTCCATTACTGCTGATCACAGTTCCTCTATTTAGTAATGTAGACCTTATCACAATATCAAATAAGAAGAGATTCCTCTGGATGCCTGTTGGCTTCTCCTCACCTCAGAAATAAGCATTCCAATTCCAGTTTAACGTGATCTTGTCGGCAATGATACGTCAAACAAAACCACATGCTAATGCAACACAACTAACAGATCGCTCACAACACTGGCCCATGTGAAAAAGATCTTCGCACCTCAGTTAAAATAAGTTTAGGCAAAGATGTGAACAAAGATGCTACAATTACAATAAATGCACGCTATGTACTTGTCAACTTTTCCTCTGAATTTACTCTTAATAACTTCCCTGAGGCTCCACATAAACTTGTTCTTTTCCTGTCATTGTTTTTCAGAGAACTACAAAATAGGTTTAGTTCAAGAAAAAGTAAATTTTATCAAAAAAATTTTTAACAAGTGAAGAGTCTGCAGCTCATGCTGCAGCAAGAGTTAATGATGTTTCCCAGGGATACCATCTGGCAGGAATCTAATGCTGCAGACTGCCACAGTTTCTAAAGATTATGCCTGAAATTAATACAGAGTCAGCAACATCAGCCCCATAAACAGCAAGCCAGGATTTGAAGGAGGGCAGAGAGCTGAAGATCAGGAAGAGTTCAGCACTTTGGAGAATCAGCTTAGGACAGAAGAGCTGTCAAGCCAGTAGCACTAGGAACACACCTTCCATTCAGTACATTCCCTGGCTTGCTCCCCCTTGAACGAAGCCAGAAGCCCACTAACCAATATCCCTCCCCACTCTTGGGCCTTTCTGGCAAGCCTGGAAGAACAAAACACGGTGACCCTAATGCAAAAGGATGTAACACTTCATAGCCTGGAAAAAAAGCATGGCTTTGAGCAACACAGAGTTGAGGCCAGCAAGCCTCCTCTGTAGGAGTGCACAGGCACAGGAAATGAGGTAGTCACACACACACTTTCAGGGTATGTGTACTCCTACACTTGTGTATAGACACTGTAGGCACAGCGGGACACCTACAGACTCTTAGCGACCACAGGACAATCTACTGGCTTGCTCATTTTGACCACAAAGAAGAACATTGCATTTCAGTCCAGAAGAGATCCCCATAAGAGTACATATGAGTTTTTCTTCTTTTATTTTTTTTTAATATACTACTTCCTCTTGGCTGGATCCCCAAAGTTGTAAGTTACACATTCTATTTTTAATATATGCCATAATCTGGTTTTTCATTTTGTGTCCATAAAATGTGAGGTTTTATGGTGCCAACATTGCTAGATTTCCTCCCAACACCTTTAAATAAATAAGACAGCCTTAAATAACAATTTATTCTTGCGTATATCCTGAGTGAAAAAGCAAAACTGTTTCCACTTAAGAGAAAGGAAAGCATTTGCTGATTTCTGTGTGAGAATGATAGGATTTTTTCTGTCCTTTGCCAGCTTTTCTGCTTCCAAAGCTGAACACATTCCATTCTTTACGTCAAATGTATCAAAATTAAGACTGTCTCCAGCAGCCAAAACAGTTCCGGGAGGGGGGGGGAAGGGAAAAAGAAAAAAAGTAAAAAAGTGAAAACTTTTGTCCACTAACATGAAGAGCCAATGGTCATCTATGGGATTATAAGAGTTTGTTGTATTGCGCAATAAAATTGAATGCAACTAAGGCAAACAACATATGGTTTAAAGCAATGGTTAAATAAACACATTTTCAACAGGAGATAAGCTACAGAACTATGTTGTTTATTTTTTTTAAAATATAACAGTAGAAATATCTCTTTCAGTTTGAGTGACATTTACCAAAAACACCTGATGATCCAATTAAAAGCATCTTTCTAGTAACAAATTCATTCTCACAATTCACATGTCCCTGTACTCACAAGGAAATTCTTACATCAAAGGATGACGGCTCCATTAGCTGCACTCCGCCCCCAGTAATAACATTACAGATTAAATCAAACTTGCAAAATGATGGATGGAAAGCTGTCCTTTAAGCATAAATATGTAGAGATATTCTTTAGCAATTTCATTAAGAAAGAGATCCCATGCAAAATGGTGGTTAGTGGCAAAGCTGAGTAGGAACTGAACTGAACAGCATATACATTTCCTCTGCATCACTTACACAGCATATACAAGAGCCTAAACGCCCTATCACAGGGCTGAATTTATGTGGACAGTTACAAAGCTGTAAGAAAACAGAAGAGCAGCAGCAGTGTGAAAGCACTGCTCTCAACAAGCACACGTTCTGCAAGGCAGCAACACTTCTGGAAACAGAAACTGGACCTGAGCCAAAAGCATGAGCTGTGTGGTGAGGAAATGTTGTGGGACACCCTTTGGAGTAAGCACCTGCTGTACGAAGTCCAGGGCTGCTCACAAGGGAACTCTGCTGTGACCAGGGAAACACCAGACTCATAAACACGTAAATGCAAGATACCCAACTCCGCCAGCATTTTTCTCCAACATAGTAACCACAGGCCTCTGTATTTCAACTTATTTTCTGGATCAGAGAGAGGTAAAAGTCACAACTCCAGATTCATGTGTTGTAAGGCTTCCTTGACAAAATTCCAGATTTACACTTCATCGCTGAGCACTAGAAGCTTTGGACAGTGGTGCAAATGCAGTAACTTCTGAATAGCAAGAGACAAGTAGTACAAATGGTACAGAGGAACCACAACCCAGCAAAACCACCTAAGGGATTTTTACTACTACCACCTTTTGAGCGTGAGTGCATTTGCCACACTGTGATGCACATGATATTGCCATAACTCAGACCTAAAGGAAAAAGCATGAAAGACTATTTTCTTACACAATCTTCTCAGTGTTTCTCAAGAAGTCTAATTAAGACCACTAAGGGTCAAATTGGTACTTCTGCAAAGTACTTTTGAGGTTTTAGCATGAGCACAGCAGGGACTTCCCTGGGCACAGCTCTCCAGAAGCAACCTGGCACTGTCAGTGAGCTGAAAATAAGGAACCAAGAAGGAACTTTGGATGGTGTTAAATTTCATGTGGGTTTGTGGGAAGATTAATGAAGAGTAAAATGATGGTAGATTTTTACTTATCTAAGCTAGGCTTAAGAAAACTCTAGAAAAAAGTACAACAGGTTTCTACAGGTGACAAACTGTCACAATTCTTCTGCCTTCAGTCTAGTGATTTGTTTTATTAAGTGAGCCAGGAACAAAACCAGATTGCCTCAGCATTAGAGTTTACTGATGATTTACTAAATGGCAAACACATTACCTGCATTCCTTTGCTGCTCTCATTCATGGTACGCTTGATTGCAACCAAGAGGCTATCTCAAAGTAAACCTAATATCCAGTATTGCAGGGTGTTAGCATGCTAGGTGCCTTGCTAAATACATTCCCCTCAAATGCATAGTCGCATCTTTCTGATCGACAGAGGCTCACTGCTCCTTTACAGACCACTTTAAATTATAAAATCAGAATTATTTGAAAAATTTCTGAAGATTAAAAGGGACATAATCTACATCTTTGTAACTATCACAAGCCTGCATGTATTTAATAGTTGATGTGTTGGTCAATAAACAGTGATTGAGACTGAGCATCTTTATGTTAT
The DNA here is from genome assembly GCA_016647715.1 of Pavo muticus. NCBI lineage: Eukaryota > Metazoa > Chordata > Aves > Galliformes > Phasianidae > Pavo > Pavo muticus. Next base: position 321,959 of record JACDJE010000039.1, on the reverse strand, counting down.
TTTGGATATTTGTTGAAACAAGAATCAGCTGCTTTGGACCCAATCATCTTTGTAAAAATCTCTGATAAAGCTGCATGGTCTCCAAAAATTAAGTCTGTTAATATAAAGAATAGCTCCTGATAAATTTAGGGCAGCTGTACAGAAGAGCAAACTGTGGCCTGATTACCTACTTCTCACTAATTTTCCCGAAACTGGGTACTCTAAGGTTAAGGTTAGCCTCAAACCTTCTGAGCATTGCTAAGCTTTAAATAGGACAACACATGTAGATCCCTAGCATTTTTAAAACATTTTCTTCCCAGCTGCAACATTCCTATGTATGATTGACTGGCTCATTCTAAAGTTCTTCATGTCATTACCTTTTCTTATTAAGCCTGAAGTCTAGCTCATTATGCTGTCTAAAGAAACATGGTTATTAAAGAAAGATGCTGTGGTCAGGCACTACAGCCTAAAATCTCATACAATTATATGATTTTATCTTCACAAAATGTTGAGTCCCTGAAGAGAAACCATTTAGCCTACAAGTACCCCCAAATTTTGGCATATTATAAAAAAAATATATATTAAAAATGTGAAACCAGTTAAAGACAATGTCTGCATTTATATTAAGCTTTTTTACATGACTTCAAGCAAAAGCCAAATGTCCAGCTGCCGGGCACTAAAGCATAAAGAATCAAACACTGGTGCAGCTAATATGGAATTCTAGTCCACTTAATAGTTACAGAGGTACGAATTAAAATTTTCCAAAAGACTTCAATTTTCCTATAGAAATGAACACCTGAACATCTTGTGTTGGTTCCCATTCTGATTTCCTGCAGCCATCCCAGAATGCCCCACCATCCAGCACAATGCACTTCAGTCTTTCAGTCACCTTCAGTCACAGTGAAAGGACAGATCTTTCTTACATGCCCTTGGGCCTTATATCTCTCCAGGGACACAGCTCCTGCACAGCAACAAAGAACTATTTAAGAGACATGGTATTTAAGAGACCCAGGGACCTGATTCAGTGGTGGACTTTGTAGTATTAGGTGATGGATGGACTTGATGACCCTATGGTGCTTTTACAACCTTAAATGACCCTGTGGTTCTACGAAAACAGGCAGACTATAGCTTGGGTTCTGTGTCAGCCTGATCCTTTCCATGCTGAGGTTCCTGTACCTGTTGTTGAGTTATGAAAACTAAATAATGTTTCCTCTGTTACAAAAATACACCATAATGTAGCAGCTGCACTACTGCACTACAAGCAGTACTCAAGAAGTTTTGATTGTGTTAAGATATTTCATACTGATACATTTTTTTATGTAACGCAGTAACTGAATGGTGAGGAGAGACTAAGTTATTTCTTGCCTTATCTTTCTAATTGTTAGCTCAGATCCAATCGTATTTCTTCTTCACAGGCTCATGAAAAGCTCTGTTTCTTACATCTTCAGGCCAAGAAATACCATTCTTTGCTTTTTCATTATAAAAGAGAAGGAAGCCTTGAAGGGAATTTTCCCTTAGCTATATGGAATAGGCATTGTATCAGAGAGGCTTAATCTTGGTGTGAAACTGAATATACTCTTACCTCCAAAAATGTGAGGAGAAAACAATAGGGAGAAAAGAAGGGGCAAAATGTTTACACCATGGAGAAAAGAGTGCAAGAGATGAAAGTCACCATTCTGGACCAGCTGACAGAGTGTTTATATCAGGCTTTTACTCTCAGATACAGGAAATGGTGACAACTGCTGCAGTATTATTTCTGATGGAGAATTTTCTCAGGTGCACAAGAATATGAGCCTTATTACTTCTTTCCTTGTGTTCAGAAAACAAACACAACAAAACAACCTCTTGACAAGTGATGCGTCATCCAACCTAAGAAGAGTAGACAGGGAAAGACAGATGACCATTACAGAGCAGCATCAAGTAGTTTCTCCAAATAGTAAGAATGCTGCATCTACAGAAGCCCATGGATCACAGCTGTAACATGCCAGGAATACTTGTTTTAATGGACTTCTCTGCCTGGGAAATAATTCTTGTTCTATAAGCTTCAAGCCCAGTATCAAGCTAGTTTAATGCAACCTTATCCTCATTTACACTTAAAAGGTAACGCTTCATTCATGACATTTCACAGCTTCAGGAAGCAAAGAAAGATCAGTCTTTTCAAAGCAAAATCATCATCGCTTATCAAAGGTGAAATACAGCATGCCAACATTTGTCCTTCCATTTTTCAAAGGAGGACACATGAGGAATTCACCAGGAAATGCTACTTCTGGGTGGATGGATGGAGTAGCGGCACACAGATTTTTTTCAGTGTTGTCCACAGAACGTAGGTCATCCTGCTCTGATGGAAATACACCAGACTGGTCCTTCATATTCTTAGACATAAGCATCTCATAGTTTTGCAGGCCAGGAAACAGTGAATTTTATTCACTGATTTGTACAGGGACCTTAGTGTTTGCTTCACTGAACTCCTCATTTTAAAATCTCTGTCAAAATTTTCCTTGTCTTGCAAATTGTTAACATGAAGTGATTTAATAAAAATGTTGAACGTTATAATTTCTATAAAGCCCATGTCACAATGTAATAAATTAGAGAAGCTTCATTTCTAATTTCCCAATAAATGCTATTTTTGTGAAGCATGTGCAGGATAAATTTATTTGAAGACAAAAGAATTTGGAAAATGCCATTCTTTCCCCATATAAGCTATTTTTAACTAATAATAAATTTATATCCTACCATGTAAAAGCACAACCTATTTTTAACCTCACTTTTTCATGTAAAGTTTATGAACAAAATAGTTTAAAACAGGAAATCAGAGACCATTTCCTGTTTTAACAAGGATAATCCCTTGACCAGTAGGCACAAATATTCAGTCCTCTTTATTGTTAATTAGCACACTCTTCATCCTATATTTCACAATTTAATGAAAGAAAGCAAGTTGCCGGTAACATTATTAAGTTCAAACCATCTTTTACCTTATTTATCCAGAACTCAATAAAACTGTTCAGTCACAGACTTGCAGCCTCCAGCAAGGTTCCTGCTATTAGTCTTAAATCACTTTTAGAGTTGCAATAACAGTAAGTTGCCAAACTCAAATACACATCTATCTACATCTGCTCGATAATTTATCTTACTGAGCAGTCTGGAAGAATTTCAGTTATTTAACTGAAGCTTTTAAGTTTTTTTGCTGCTTACCACAGAATCAATACTTTCTAAATCTACAAATTACCATTTGAAAAATGTATCTGGAAGAATGCTAAGGGGCCAAAGTGTTCTTTCTTTAAGTGAGCATGACAGCCTCTGAGAAAAGTGCATATATGTAAAGAAGTTTAAAAAGGTAACTATTGCTTCCCTAGTGAATGGCTGAATCTCAAATTTTCTAGCCTTAACCATGAGGCACCTTTTCAGAAATGGATTTATTCAACTGAAGACTATCAGGCCAAAAAAAAAAAAAAAAATAGGGAGTATGAAACATCATTTCACTTCATCCCTATATGGAGGAGCAGCAGTAAGCTGGAAGTGACAAAGCATTGCTGCTGCTACCAAGCTGAACAAAAACAGGCAACGGGGACACTGAGCAGCAGCCACTCACCCTAAGGACTCAGTGACCCCTAGTCTGGCAGCACCAGCCTCGTCAAGCATTGAAAATATCACGAATGGGAGAAGCATATATCTGGTTGCCCTCTCCAATGCTCCGATATTACATCTTCTGTGTAAGAAGCATAATTAGAATACTAACCCTTAATGCTGCTGTTCCAAGATGTTCCATAAACTGATTTTTGAGCTCCTCACATTTGATCTAAATGGATGCATACAAGGCTGATTAATTGAACAATCAGAGTGGGCAGGCAGGACTGTAGCACCACAGAGAAGCTGCCATGAGCTTCATGGTTTGGTCACCCGCTTCCTGCTCTGCTATGGTGAACACCCAACTAAGGCTCAAACAAAGCGCTCAAACCCACAAGTCTACCTTTCCAACACTGCATTCCTACTTCATGTCTGAAGTCACTTGCAAAATCGAAGGGCAGTTGTCTAAAGTTTCTGCCACTTTCCATCCAAATTGCACTTCCCAGTGTCAACAGGGAAGTGCAACTAATACCAAGCCCCATCCAATAAGCAAAGGTACAACAATCAAAGCAGCTTTATCTCCTTATGGTGCCTCACTCTCAATTTCTTTTTTCCTTTCTTAAATGATGCAGTTTTATTCATCCTCTCTTGGAGTCATAGACTGTAAATCAGAGAAAAGGGAATGAAACAGACAGAAAAAACAACCATGCTCATAGTTAGGTCTTACTAGAATAAACAGAAAGATCTTGATGATTCCCAGGCTCCAATGGCCTTGATTAAAGTATGTTTTAAAAGAAGTGCCCCTTCAGCTGCAGGCATGGTACAGGTGATTCTAATTTTATTTGCCTACACTAATGCTATCTACAACCATAAGACAGCTGCACTGAGTTCATTACATACTACTTCACAAGTCTGATGAGGGCAAGACATTAACAACCACACTGAAGAAAACTGTTTCAGAGCATAATGAGTAGTCTTTGCTCCAACTTCACTTAAACTTGTCCACACTAGCCAGGCACTACCCTTGATCAAGGAATCCATACTGCTGATGTGTCAGTTCAGCTAATCTTAACTGAAAACAACTGCTACAATGCTTCAGATCTACTCACATCAGTTTAACAAATGCCTGTTCAGCAGCTCTGACCTGCCGTACCTTTCACTGAACAGCACAGTAGAGCACTTCACATGCAAACCAAACTAGGTAAAATTACAACATAAGGGATGTGAGGCTATGGAAAAAAAAAATGCAATGTCAGAGGTCTTCTGAATTCAGGGTATCACTTACTGACTACAGTGAAATGTGAAAGTCACTTCTTGTACATGTAAATAAGTGTCTGTTTTAAGGGACCTGTTCAGATGATCTAGTTTAGGTTAACAGAAACACATGTTCATTACTTAAGTCTAAAATCCTGAACACAGTGTTAAAATTGCAGGGATGTATTTAATAAAAATACCTATGGAAAAGAGGGCATATGAAATGTCACTGATACAAGGAATACATGCAGCTCAATTTTGTTATTAAAAACTTAATTTTCAAGTGTCTACAGCCAAGTCTAAACATTTGCATAGTAAAATTATTCTCAGACATTGCTTAAAATAATGTAAGATTGGAAAACATATTTGGACACTGAATACAGAAAACTACTTTTACAATAGCCATACTGAAATCGTTTGTAAAGGAGGTTATACTGAGAAAAATCTGATCTACTCTAAATGTTAAACAGCTTGCCAAACAATGGTATTTTATTCTGTGATACATTGCTTAATGGTTTCACCCCTTTCCAAAACAGCAAGCCCTCCTCCAACCACTCAGTTTGCTGAAATAATGCATCTCACAACTTCTTTTTTTCTACTCAATTGAAAACAAAGCAAAACCAGTTCTGCTAACTTTACAAATGCTGTCCCTTGAGAAATCTAAGGCTAGTGTGAAGGAAGCTGTAATCAAGATGCAATTTAATTTTGCCAGTAGGACCAGCAATGGGACCTGCTCTTTCATCCAGAAAAGGTAATACATTGTACTGTATTATAATGTAGGTTAAATAATGCTTACTACCAAACACAAAGAGCAATCAAGAGAGATTTGAATTACACAGAATTTAAGTGCCTTGCCTTTCAAAAGACATGGAGATCATAATATATTTTTCAAGCCACTCTTTTCTTCTCCCATAAAAAAAAAAAAATAATCCTGAGTCATAGGCAAGGCACGTTCTGCTCTCTCTTACATCCATCAATTACTCCCACAACTTCTTCCTGGACGGATCTTAGATCATGTCATTGTTTCAACTAATACTTTTGGAACATCTTCAAGTCTTTCTTACTATTGTGACTCTTAATTCAGTGCCCTCTCCCAGTTCTCCATGCATATCCTGTATGTATCTTCAAATAATTTCATAGGTATCTCCTCCCAATGGTACAACTCTTAATTCAAGTTCTTTCTCTTTCTAGCCAAACCCACAATGCCAATCATCTCCCCAATTTTCTATTTTCATCTTCTCACCACAAAGGGACACAATCATCCTTCACTCTTAACTGTCTCTCGGTCCACACACCTGGGATGTTCCCAGAGGTTGCCACATAGCCCTTTTTATTATAGTCTACAGACTTTACCTTGTTCTTTCAGCTGAACCATTCACTTGGGCCTACTTTTGTCTCATCTACAGCAACTCTCTCTGGCCAACCCAATACAGCCACATCATGCAATCCACCAAGGAACACAGATGATTTGCTGGTGCTATACTACCCATCTCTCAGCCTCTGGATTTTAAACACACTGAACTAAAGTTGACTGTCCTCACCTCATCTTCTTGCCAATGACCTTAACTATATTCTCACCTCCTGTCCCATCAATGCTACCTTGAATCATCTATCAGATTTCCTCTGAATGTAACATCATTCAGCATTTCCATGTATGCCCACCTTCAGAATGTTGTGCCCAGTGAAATTCAGAAAACCTCTCTTCTTCCTCTTCAGAAGGAATAACACCTACCATAATAAATGTTATATAGTCTAATAGAAGAGCAGAAAGGCTTTGCTATTTCTTAGGATTTTTCAGTTGAGATCTGCACAATTTCACTCCTGAGTTTAACAGAAAACAAAAGCTATAAAGTTACATTTTCCCCACACTTGTTGCAGTTACTTCAAAACCAGTCTGCAAAATCTATGAGCTGCTAGTATTTTTTCAACTAGTTATCTGGCACTATTAAGCTATAACCAGTATGAAAGAAGAAAATCACTTAGCAGGAAACAGTATCTTCCTTCCCAAAGTATTCAAAACATATTTGCTTTCAAGTGTTTCTTCACCCTTGCAATATTCAGGTAATACTTTAGCAGGACAGTCCTGGCTGTAATATACAAGTGAATTAGGGTTTTATCATTCCCATAAATTGATTTCAAACCCCTCTATGTTGTCCCAAGAATCCCTTCCTAGAGGATATAGTTTCAGAAGTAGTTCCAGAGACTTGAAGTGCTTTCTTTATGGGTAGAAATAACCTTCTGTAACAGACCAACCCTTCTTCAGATACGTCAGTATCTGAAGGATGTCAGTTTAGTGCAAGAATTTGAGAGTTGGTGTGTCTCCAAGGACTCCTCATATTTTCACTGGGCCCTTATCTATAATTTTAAGCCATTAAGACATAAGTGCATCTCTGAAAGAGGTTAGTAAGTATTTAAAAATCTCACTATGAATCACATGCAGCCAAACTCCTTGCACTGGTGATTTGCTAAAGTGTCGCTTCACAAAGGTAAAAGAAGGGAACTTTTGCTTCCAAGACAAGCTTAATTTCTTGCACATCACACAGAAGAGAACAACGGAAATACAGCTCAGTATGAGAAAGCACCAAAGTGCAATGGCTTTTTGGGTGGGGGTGGGGAGAAACACACATACTACAAAAATCTAGTAATACTCCACCCAAGCATTGCTAGTGAATGACCTCACTTGCTTCCTACATATGCTCCAGCAATCTTCCTGCCATCACTCTGTTGAGCCAAGCAATGATGTCAACAGTCCACCTGTGAGAGTGCTGTAGCCCTCTGGGTCAGGGTTACAGAGAACTCAGAGAAAAGCTCTGCCAGTGTTAATTGCATGCACCTCTTGTTTCACTGCTGATGATAAGGCTCAGCTCACTTTTCCTGGAAAGACTTATATGCTGGAAGGGAACCATAGCCAAGTATAACTCAAAACAAATATTACTTAGAGAATATGAAGATAACACATTATTCAGTTTTAAATATATATATATATATATATGTCCAATAGTGCTGAGATATATATAAATCTAATTAATTTGTGTACTAACAACAAGGCTAAACTACAAATTCTAGTTACTGCAGAAAGCTTCTAATCTTTCAGCAGTACTTCTCTCTTCCATTTGTAATGCTCTTCCCAGTTAAACTGGATCAGAATTCTAACAACTTGCTTTACCACTGATAAGTTCTGCCAGTTTAGAGTGAGAGAAGCTTGTCCAGTAAATAATATGTCTTGAGAATGGAGTTTGACATTTAATTAGTGGATCTCTTGCCCTTCAGTTAATTCTAGAGAAAGAATTGTATCATAAAAGTGTTAGGAACACATTCAGACTCATTCATACATTCAGATTTGTAGCAACTCCAATAGTTTCAAGGAATGTTCTGTTCCACATCCTTGACCACCAACAATATTTCCCAAACAATGAACGATTAGTGTATATTTAGATCTTTATACACCATCTTGCTCTATAAACTCTCCTAAAATACAAAACACTAAAAGTATACTTCTTTCCCCATTCCTGATGCAGGAAAAGCTATATGGCTATACTATGTTTCACTGAAGTCAGAGTAACTAACTAGAACACACTATTAAAATTCTCTTCCAGTAGGAAATTCTGTATGTATCTATCTACAGTGTTTTTCTTAAGAACCATAGTTTTGGTTCTGGGTGATGAATTAAAAACAAGAGGTATCACTTAAAATTATTTTGCCTATAGTGGCGTCCTATGGACAGTCCAGTGGACTTATGAGGCTGAACTGCAGCTACTGAGGAGGGCAACGTGACTCATTCAGAAAGTTCAGCCCAAGAACATTTCACTCTGACATCCTACAGAATAGCTCCCTCATGGATTTCAAGCAATTGCTTCCCATTCTTCACACACATTCCTCACAACCTTATGACACATAATTTCCAGTGCAAATCTGAATCCAGGCCATGAAGAAGATACTAGAACTTCTGACAAATTCTCTTACCGGTAATTGGAGTTTGGTCTTACACTATTTAAACACACAGCTGTGCAGCGCTTCTGGTGGATGTACATCATGTAGCCACACAGAAGGAAAGCACATCCCCATGTCCATCTAGCTAAAGTGACACAGCTTCCTGAACTCCAGGAACTCTTCTGGTCAGAAAGTACTTCCTTCCTTGTTTCAAACACTTGATTGTTTCAGAGGGAATTCAAAACAATAGATTAGAAACTTTCAGCCTTTGCTAAGTGTACTGTTAGGCAAGGAAATCAGGCCATGCTCTGGGAAGATGAGATAACACTGGGAGAGGACTCTCTTCCGGAAATGCAATAGCTTTTGCATTCCTTCTCTAGCACCATCACATGAATCAGCTACATATAAGTAATAATTCCTGCTATGAGATGTCAGATGCAGTTCAACTATTGTTTGAAAGAAGATGTGCATAGTTAGCAAAAGGCATGAGCTAACACAGCAGTAATTTCTCAGCTATTTGATAAGCTATGTCAGGGAACAAAAGAGTAGGAGTTTCTTAATCTGAGTCCGTACTTTTAATGAATAATTAGGAAGAAAGTATGACAATTTCCTCTTTTTAGTACTTCATTGATTACATCTCTAAAAAGGAGAAAGAAGGTGTTGTTATTTCTGCAGTTGCAAACCAATCCCCTTCTCACTAAAACTTAGTTTCACAGAACAAGCAGACATTCATAATGCCTTGGGCTCATCAGATCCCACAGGAACACAATTTTTTTTTATCACGCTTTTTCCTGACATGATTCCTTTCATCTAACCATGTTAGAGATGAAGAATTTAATATTTAGAATATAATCTTAACTTCCTTTTATGAAAAAGCTCCCCATCTAGGTGACTAAGAGAAGCCAGTAGATGATAATTTTTTGGATTTTAGCTAACTTTTCAATACTGTCTCTCAAAGTATCCTTCTGGACAAAGCATCCAGTATTCAACCAGACAAATACATAATAATGTGAGTGAAAAATTGGCTGGCAGTTTGGGCTCAAAGTGTAAATGGGGCTGCATCAAGTTGGTGGCCAGTCACCAGTGGAGTTCTGAAAGGCTCCGTTTTAGGGCCAGTTCTCTTCAATGATTGTATACAAATATATAAATGATCTGGACACAGGAGTTGAATCCATACTAAGTAAGTTTGTGGATGACGCTGAATTAGGAGGAGCTGTCGACTCCTTTGAGGGTAGAAAGGCTTACAGATGTACCCTGACAAATTAGAGGGCTGGCAATCACCAACCATATGACATTTAAAAATAGCAAGTGATGGATTCTGCACCAGGGTTGGGGCAATCCTGGATCTGTATACATACTGAGGGATGAGGGACTGGAGAGCAGCCCCATGAAAAGGGATTTGGGGGTTCTGGTTGAACACATGCCAATAAAGTGCTCTGGCAGCCAAAAGGGCCAACTGAACCCTGGTGTACATCAGGCCCAGCACTGCCACTGGGTGAGGGGAGGGGCTGTCCTTCTCTGCTTTGTGTGGCCTCATCTTGAACACTGGGTGTGGGTTTGGGTGCCACAATGTAAGAAGGACATAAAACTATTAGAGAGCATGCAAAGGAGAGGCACAAAAACTACAAGGGGTCTGGAGGGCTGTTGTAGTTTATCCACAGACATATGAGGAGTGACTGATGTTCCCTAGTTTGTTCAGCCCAGAGCAGAGAAGCTGAGGGGACAGCTACAGCTCCTCACAGAGGGGAGCAGAGGGGCAGTGCTGAGCAGCACTGAGCTCTGCTTTCTGGTGACAGCGATAGGGCCTGATGGAACGGCATGGAGCTGTGCCAGGGAAGGGTCAGGTTGGGGTTAGGGAAAGGGTCTTCACCACAGGCAGTGGGCATGGAAAAGGCTGCCCAGGGCAATAGGCACGGTCCCAAGTGCCAGAGTTCAACAAGTGTTTGGACACTGCTCTCAGAGATAGGGTTTGATTTTGGGTGGTCTCGTGTGGAGCCAGGGGTTGACTCAACGATCCTTACGCATCCCTTCCAACACAGAATGCCCCAAGATCATGTAACTACAGTTATTTACAGGCTGCAATTTGAATAACAAAAGGAAACAGTCATGCAATTGTATTTTTTTCAAGATGAGGGTGCTTAAGTATCTCAGACTCAAAAACATCAGAAACAGCAACAATTCTCTCAGACCCTGTAATCAGAGCTTTTATATATTATACTTTCCTAATTCTCTTTTCCTACCAACATAGAGCTACACAACATCAAGGAATAAAATTATTATTTAAAAAAATGAGAACTCACCTGATTCTACACATTTTTTAGTGACAAAGTAGTACTTCCATATCAAGCTAGATCAAAGAAAAGGAGTGATCAAGTTGAATGCTCTATACCCACCGTTCCTACCAGGGGGTAGATGAATCCAGCTCCAATACTGGCTCTCACGTCGCTGATAGGTAAAATGAAACCAGTGGGAACACCCTTCCTCTCTGGTTGATGGGAGAGGGATAGGTGAGTTTTTGCCATGCATATGGGAAGTTTTCCAAATCCCTAGCCAAAAATAGAATGAAAATAAAAGAAAATGTTTTTAAGATTACAGTAACACAGAATACATTTTCTCTTTGTCATCGACATTTCTGTAAAACCTAAAATCTATGTAGCGACAACTAATTTCAGTTCCTTAACAGCTAATATTTCAGAAATTGACAGAATACTGTATTTTATATGTTATTCTCTCTCAGTTCAGGCCCATACCTCCAAAGAGAGTTGCCTGCAGTTATACCCAGCTTCTCGTGTGAGTTCTCACTCTAGAATTAGGTGCAAAATGTTGCCAATAGAATAGCTAGAGTGTGCTATTTTCTGAAAGAGTGGTCAACCACTTCTCTTTGGAATCTAGTGACCTAATTAGATACCTAGATGAGATGGGAATTCATAGTCCCAGAGCCTCTAAGGGAGTCTTCTCAAGGGTAAAAATAAATAGCTTATGATACTTTACTTAGTTTTTAAAAAGCACAGTGAGAGGCGATGGCAGCCACTTATGAAAATGTAATAGTTAGTCGAAAAGTGGGAGAAAACATCAGGGAGCTTCCCTAACACTGTTTGTCTCCAAGATTATTGATTAACCTTGAGCAAGGCACATTCCACACTTCTCTATATGCCTTGACAAACAAGGATGCAATTCACAAGGCCAGGAGAGGCAGTATTATGCTCTGCAGCCCATTGCTGACAGCAATCCTTCAATGACACTGTGAAAGTATTTCCTGACACTACTAACATTTAGACTAAAAGCAGATTAGAGAATCGCAGTGGGGAAAAGAGAGAAAGAAATGGGTTATTCTGCTCCAAGTAGACTAAGCAAGCTTCTTCTCCATCTAGAAAATCAAGTTCATTCTCAGGAGATTTGCATTATAGAGAAGATGGCTATACTTCTGCTTGTCCGGCCAAGCTGCTGAAGCATACTTAGGAATTTTTCCACGACACATCATCCATAGTTACTATTTTCTAACAGAAAGGCTCCAGCTATGTTTACTTCCAGAAGTCATTCTGTTTACAGAAATATATTCACCTCTCTACACTGTTTCAAAATAGCCCACTCCTATGTTTTAGGAACAGTGATCTATTTCACCTTCTAATGTTTATAATCCCTTGAAAATAACATGAACAAAAGGAAAGCAAACAATTCCCCAAGTGTTCGGAGTGCTGTTACTAAAATGCATAGCTGTGCACCCTTTTTTGCAGGTACAAATGAACACTAACATGCTAGAATTGTGCAGATTCTCTAGCAACTACTTTTGCAGTTATGCGGTTTTGCATTCAGAGCAGTAAATCTAAATTACCACTCTGAAAAGAGAGTGCAGGATTTCATCAGCAGTCCCAGATGGATTCCAGCAATCACTCATATCTGACATAGATATGTATGGATGCTACAGGAAGATGTCTTTCAAGGTTGAAGCTGTTCAGTTCTGTTCCATTTAATCCAATCTAAACCAATCCACACGGACCTCCACAGTTCAGCATCATGGGTAAGCTCATGCCTTTTAGAAAAGCTGGTCTAAACACTCCAATCTCAGAACATTTTACAACCCAAGGTCTCCTGAGTCTCATCCAGCAGGCACTTGATGGCATATTTCATTGATGCTCTTACCTGCCGGGTATAACGATCAATTTGTGACTGCGCAGCAGGAGATAACTCTATATCCTTTGCTCCATATACTTTCTGAGCAATGTTCTTTATTTTGTCAGCAATCGGAAGCTGCAGAAATAGGAAAAAATATATGTAAGAACAGAATCCAAGAGAAACTAGTATCTTGTTTGCTGAGTGAGAAATCTTGACCTTTCATTTAGATTCATCCTTTTTAAAACAGTCTTGCTACCAAAGTAAAGGGTATTGGTGATGGATATGATATTCACCTAGAGGTACATGAATTAGAACCATTATTTCAGCTACTCCATCATTTAGGAGCCATAAAATTTGTGCTTTACACAGTTGGCAACATGAGCTTATGCTCTTGCTTGAAGAGGGGGAAGAAAACTACTGCTATGTAGTTCCAAGAATCAAGACTTAACTCACAGCACAGACAAAAGGAAGCAAACTCCAGTGGGTTAGCAGAGATCACCAGACTATTGTGACACTATATTTGTATCACAATAAAGATTACCAACACAATGAGGGGACATGATAAGGTAGAAGGCAGGCAGGCTTCCTCTGAGAAGCAAGACATTTTATCAGAAAATTTTGGACCTATCACTGCTTCTTTAATTCCTCACCTTCTGTCCTTCTTAACGTATATATTTTGACCTGTATCATCGATACAGCAAATTATTTTGAAGAGTTCAACACCCCCTTCAAAAACAAAACAAAGCAAAGCAATCTGATCCAAGCATTTTATGACGCACAAAAATTCAAAGTCACTAAATTCAACTCCAAACTCTTTGAGTGTCCCCATTTATCTCAAACCGAACATGTGATCTGCCCTTAGAGCTTCTGTTTGAAGGCAGATCCAGACTCTCACATTCAGGCTCTTAGAAATCCTTTCACAGATTTTCAGCAGAGAGTTTTTTTGTGGTCAGATCAGGCACTTAATTTTTGTGCCATCATTTCTTTAGAGTAAACAGCTTTTATCCTTTTTCTTCCTTTTGTTTGGCATGACCCAGAAGACAGCAATTATGGCCTCTACAGCCTATTCTAAACAAACCATCAGCTTCTTTTTCTTTCAATGTGAACATGACAATGAAAGATGGACCACAGCTCTCTGTACTAGTTCAGCTACTTTAGTACCAACCACAAATGGGCAGAGACGTGTACAGTGGACACCTCACCTGTAATTTGTCCTCCAGCATATTTAAGTAACAATGGATGAAGAAGAAATGCTAAACAAAGAGATATCATTTGGGGATGAGGACTTGATAATCTCAAGGAAGTAACACACAAAAGGCACCAAAATAAAAATGAAGTATTTAATTCTATACCAGCACAGTCAAGCAGTCGGTTTGTGAATAACAAACTAGCTAGTGCATTCATCGGAAGTTCCACAGTTAATCACATTTTCGCAATGCTATCTAGAAGCAATGGCTATTCTGCAAAGATACATCAGTTAAAGGGCCTCTATCAGGCTGATCTTTTTGTATTTCTGATTAAACTTTAGAAAAATGGAAGTTTAAAATAGTCTGCCTTTACATTAAAAAGAATTCCAGTAACAGAGATATCACAAACAATAAGCTTGCCAGGCTTCCAAGCAGTTTAAATGTAAGACTGCAAAAGGCTACTAAGGCTTAAATAAAATCCCTCCCTCATAAGAAATTTCAAAATGCAGTTTTAAAGATGTGCCACAAGACACCTTCTGAACATGCTGACTTTATTATTATTTCACCTTAATTGGGTGGAATGATGTCACGTTCCCAACTTCAGGCTTTTCAAATGAATCCAAGTAGAGTAATAAAATCTAACTAGGACTGGAGATAACACATTATGAATACTCTGGATATGATTCCTGGTAGCATAAAGATGAGCGAAATACCTCAGCGACATGGGTAGCCATCAAGAGACTAAACTTCCTTCAACATGGTTAAGTACGTTCATGACCACTGCAGTCTAGAATGCAGTGGAAGAAATGCAAAGCACATCTGTTAAACCTGCCATTTGGGTGCTGTTTGCTCATAGGGAAGAACTAACAGCAACAGCAAAGGTAAAGGCAAGAGGAATTCCCCTCCCTGATGTCATTAGGTCAACATCGAAACTAACAGTTTTCTACTTAAATCTCAGTAAATTCACTGAGATGGAGAGGTTCATTTAGATTCAATTTGCATTTGCCTCAAAATATTTCAAACTAATTTGACAGCAGTATAATTACTATGCTCTCCTTCCAGGAACCATAGCAGCAGTTTCCAAACAGACTGCAGCATGGTTCTGGCTAACATCACCACAGACTGCTTTAATGAAGGTGGTGGCACTCTGTCTCCCAGGATGTGCTATCCATTTTGTATGGTCAAGTCTGAGTTGGACAGCGGGACTGTTTTCTACAGATTTTTTTTTAATAAATAAGCATAATTTTGGATACTTTTCAGGATCCACATCTCAAATTTTGCAAATTTAACCTAAAAAGAATCACCAACTGAGAAGAATGTGAATGTCAAACAAAACTTTTTCTGAAACTGCCACATGTTTTTGCAAAGTATGCACATACAAGAGAGTGAGGCAATACACTTGATGTTATGAAAGTTTGAGCCTATTTAGCTTCACAACATTCAGAGACGAATCTTGGCTGAGCACAGTCCAGACAGAAATCAGCAGGGAGGCACAGCTGCTCTATACACATTAACACAGCCCATGCATGTACACAGTGTTAGACATGCTTCCTTCCTGAAGTTTCAGGAGTAGACAGAGGAGTACACTACACTGTGCTAAGGATCCACCTGTTTCCTAGTATTTAGTGGGATTTTTAAGAGATCATCTATTTAGATTCACAGCATAAGAGCATTTCAAGCTAAAAAGTTTTCTGTATTTCAGTTAGCAAGCAATATTATTGGATAATTTCATTTAACTTAATGAAGTAGTTTTTCCACAGAAAAGCCACGTGATAATTTATATGAGAAATAAAAATTCATTTCATGATGTATTGGTATTTACTAGAAAAGAAGCGTTAGTAATTGACATGGCAGAAATCTGGATGTTTACAGGACACGCATAGAAACAATTCTAGGTTGTTCTTATCTCATTATTAAGGGTAAGTTTAGGGTTAGGTTTTCAACAATTGTTGATTAATCACAATTGAAATACTTTCACTGATGGGAACAGAGATCCACCCTATGTAACAATGCTTCACAGTGCTAACTCATGGAAAAATTATTTAGTTGAACTCAAAGGGGCTGAAAAATAATGTAGTGCCTAAATCTTTAAGATACTTTAAGCAGCATTTCCGCTTCAACAGATACCACACTGTTGTAAAAACTCTTGTGAGCTACGTATTCATAACATACCTTGGTCAAATACCTGCCAGCAGAAGCCATGCATCTCAAGTATTTAGAAAAATAAGTCTTACTGTATCTCTCATGCATTTTCCTGATTATTTTCTACAATAGGCTGGGATATTCTTGAACTAATTGCTCATTCAACAACTAGTTGTTCAGATAGATTGTGGAGTCTCCTTTCTTGGAAATCTTCAGAATGCATGTAGACATGGTCCTGAGCAGCGTGTTCTAGATGGGTTTGACCAAATGACGTCCAGATGCCACTTCCAACCTCAACCAGTCTGTGATTCTGTGACTACCACTCTCAAACTACAACACAACATCTTCAGCTGCACTGATGCAACTGTCTGTGGACCCTCAATAAACAATCTCAATGAAAGAAGAATGAAAAGTCTGGACTGGGTGGTGCGTGCAGAACCGCATGCTTAAAAACACCAACTTAGCTCTACAGCCCTCCTGCTGACTGGACAGCTAGGATGACAATGATATTTATAAAACATGCAGACAATGAAAGTGTCAAAAATACACAAGATTTAGGATCAGCAATAAAAGCTGTTCTTCTTTCATTTCCTTTAAGGAAGGCTGTGGATATTTTGCAACTAAGCACATTTAAGCAGTGAACAGGTGATAGCTACACTGTTGACAACATGAATTTAAAGAAAACTTGAATTTTATAGGTAGCAACTATGTATTAACATAAACACTGACAGAATTAGAGCACCTTCAGAGAATTCCTTTCAAATTCAGTTTTAGCTTCTCAGGAAAATGGCAGCATGAAATGCTCAAGGTAAATTTATACTGAATGTAAGAAGGTGCTACACGGGCACATCGTACAAGTATCTGCTAATGGCTAAGTAGTTTTGATGTTGCTCTGAGAAGTAACTGATCGTCCCAGCCCTGCTAAAGGCAATGTGCATTTCTGAAATCTCACAAATGAAGAGCTTCCAAAGCCATATGCTCCCTCTGAGGCAAGCACAATCATGCATGCTTGTTGAGGCTACCAAGCATCTACACCATAAACAGGATTATCTCTTTGGCTAAAGCTTAACAAGTGCTACCTACAGCAAAGGTGCACAAACTGCTTTTGCAATTACAGCATCTGTGTAGTGGTACAGTTCATTATTTGATAGAGAACAATCAAACCAAGAAATCAACAGTAATAAAGAGTGGAGCGTGTCATTCTCAAGACTGAATTGACTATCCAAGATTAAATCACACCAGTGTCTTCATTCAGCCATGCTGCTACTTCCAGGCCATTCCCTTACAGGAAGAGATGTTAGAGTAAATTGGTGCTGTTCATTACATTATGTTCTTTCTTCCAAAAGTATCAACAGCATACTGTACACCACAAGGTTCCATAATAGAGCTTTCATTCCTGTTAGCCTTTTCTAACATTTCTTTCATTCTTCATCTCTTCTTCCAGCTACAACAGCAGACTGCGAATTATCATTTTTCCACAAGGATTTTGATGGGGATTTCCAAGGACATCAGAACAACTTGCACAGCCCCTCCTTGTTCCTTTCTCCCCCTGCTGCTCACACTCACTGTTGTGCCAGTGCAACCTAGAGAGCAGCACCACTGTTTTGTAGCTGCACTTAGTAGAGAAAGTGATCCAGGAAAAAAATACAACTATCTTAAATCAATTCACAGAACCACTTTACCATAAAGACAAAGCCAGTATAAAGCAGAGGTACAGAGATGACTAAAATGCCATTGCTACAGAAAGAAATGTTCAATGTGTTTGAGAAAGATCATGGAAATATGCGGGTACCACAAGTGCGTGGGTACCACAAGTGCATTGGGACAGGGATACTCCGCTAGGACTGTAACTCCTGACATCAGTTCTGCTGCCATCAGTCAGTACCATGTGAAATGATTAGACCACAATACCAGGGACTGTGCTCGGGATTCACATCTTTTGCATCCTAATCTGGACATCTGACTTCAAGCTGTTTGGCTACTGGAGAAAGTAGTTCATCTTTTTAACACCCCCCACACTAATCTCAGGGACTTCTAAAAACAACCTCTGGTCCTTCCTTCCTCCTGACTCCTTCCCACCAAAATAGGGTTCAACAGAAAATGGTCTCCAAAAAACCAGAGCCAACAACTGTAAGTCTGTAGTCAGCCTTCATTCTGCAAGGTCTCAGCAAAGCCTACAGCTACTATGATAAGCAATGGTGTTATATCGCTTACATTGAATACGTGTAGACAGTGCAACACTGTCTGAAAGAATCTCTTCACAGTCATACACTATAAATATTTAAAACTAATTTATTCCCTCAGAAAACTTGCGATTTGCTGAAAAACATGCATTTAAACATAGAATATATAAAAGCCGCTGCCCTACCACTCATAATTTTGACATTGCATGATTCAAGTTTTATAAAGATTCACTTTAGTCCCACTGCCTATAATACTGTCACTATTTTACTTAAGAAGTCACCAACCTCTGGATTTATTGTTCCTGAACTGCATGTGCTTTAGCAGAAATTCTTAAAATGGTTTAAAATTCAAGGCAGTGGCACTTGTTTTTTATTTAAAATTTCAAATAATGCATTCCCTGAAAGCAATAATAAAGAATCACTGGTTGACTAAGTGAAATAGTATGCAGACATCCCTCATTCCTCTTCTTGGGAACACTGCCAAATGAAAACATATGATGGGAGTATGGCTGAAGGTGCTGTGTGGGGTGACAGAGTGCAGCACTAAAACAATAGCTGACTCTGCACATTCAAACTCCTACTTCCAGCTTTTCCCTGGGATAAAATAAAAATACATTTATTAAAGTATCTGTATATTCTGGTTCCAGAAGACTTGTGGCTGACAGAAGGATTCCCAAGTCTCTAGCACTCCTCTTCCTTTGTTGGCACAAGACAAGATTTTGTTTTTTAATCTGCAGAAAAGCATATTCAGTCAAGTTAAATGGTTTGTGAATCAACGCCTAAGCCTGTGGCCTCGGAGATTTATTTTCCAGCTTTGAAATCCCAGCTGTGCCTAAGAAAGTTTCTTCATACAAAGAATAAGAAAATAATAAACACAAAAATGCAGTGTCGTCAAGAGCTTACACACACCAAAAAGATAGAGTGAAACAAAGACAGCTTCCAATCTCAGAACAGTCAGTTCAGTGGAAAAAAAAAGTGTCCAGAGTCTACCACAATCTTTTTGATGGGAATGAGAGGAGAAGCTGGTACAGCTCCGTGGAATTCCTCTTTAATGTGGCTTTGTTGCTAAATAGCTCACTAGCAATGGGTTGGGGGAAACAGTTTAAGAACTAGCATACCCTGGAGGGCAGCACAGTCTACGTTTCAAGATGAGAAATGATCTTCACTGGCTATTAGTAAAAGTTTCAGTGAGGAGCATATATAATTTTATTTATCCCCACTCTAGCAGCATTTAAGAACCTTCGGTTTTGTCCATGCAAGACAAAAGAACAGAGGGATGGATTCCATGGTTTAGATATCAGTAGAAGGAGAAGAAAATAATTCCTCCACCACTTAATTGCTTTGGAATTAAAAAGACAACTAGTCTGCAAACAGAGACAAATGCTCTTCTGTACGTCATTTCCTTGGCGCTCAGTGTCCTCAAACCAAAGGCCTTCAAGCCCTTCTTGACTCTGCCCTCCTCTTCAAACCACTGTCTTTCTCAAGCACATCACAATTCATTCTTGTTACTGAAGCCCATTGGTGGTGGATGGGAGAGAAGCTAATGCACGCAAAACCACTGCTGTCAGTTTCCTCTGTTTTGATGCTACCTTTAAGCCTCCTGTAACTGACCCATCATCTCTGACAGCTGAAGCTACAACTACGAGAAATGAGCCCACATCATTTTGCCACAGTGCAACAGAGGCAGGCAAAACCATGGTGCTGAAATGATCAAGATTTGCCTATTATTGCTCTGCTCCCAGAAGGGGAAGAGAAATACCAGTGCTGAAGTTGCTAACTGCTTCAGTTCCTCTCCCAGAAGTGCTGCTCAGCCTCATTCCTCACAGATGGACCCAAGATAACAGAGATCTCCTTTGTTCAGTAGCCTGGTCAGGCCATTCACTGCACTCAGCCAAAATATTTCTGTTATCAACTTCCACAGATTAATCTAGTAATATTTTCACCTGTGATGGTATAGAGGTCACTTCTAAAGTAATGCTTCCTATTTATTTCCATAGGAATTACAACAAAGAGCACAATGACAGTGTTTGATGGATCAAATTCTCAGACAGAAAACACTATTTTTCAACATAGTCACCACCATTAGCTATGCATTTTCACCAGCCATGGACAAGAGCCTGCATGCTGCCTTGTAAACTTCTGCACCAGTAGAGGTGACCCACTTTTGCTGTTGCCATTGCTGGAACTCACCACCCGCTCTGAGAATGCTCACACCCACTGCTTGGTCACCATCAAAGTTCAGCAAGCATTGATGAATGTCAGTGGGTGCCATTTTTTTCCACAAGGAGGAATTCAGTTCCACACCTTTGCTTCATGTGCACTTCCATGTTAGACACTATTTATCAGACTGCCCCTCTCCTGCCATCTGCCTCACAGAAACAACACGCAATGGAATATTGGGAGAAGGTTCAACCACTACTGCCATACCACCATCATCTGCCCCATGGGCCAGCATAATAAAATAGGAGGCATTACTTTTGGAGCAGCATTAGTATTAACTAAAGGCAGAGCACAGGCGAAAATAGATGCCATCTTGGAATGGATGTCATCAACTTGGAAGACTGGAACAAGCCCTTCTCCTCACTCTCTTTTGTGACGTTTATGATTTTTTTATTTAATTTTCAATGAAGCATATATGCAGTGACTTGAGGCTCTTCAATAGTATCTGCCATTTGCCATGTCTGTCTTTTAAAGGTACAGTGCCAACCTGCCTTCATTTTCCCCTGATTGAGAAGGCCTCTCTGCAGTCATCTGAGAGTTCAACACAGAGAAAACACAAGAGGCCCAAGCATTCCCCTTCCAAAAGCACGGAAGTTTCAATGTGCTGCATAGTGAAAGAAGGCAGATTCCTCAACTGTCATGCATGAGCAAGGAATATAACTCAGAATATAGCCCTCCCTACCCTGCTCTCTCCTCCCTTCCCCCAAAAAGCACTGAAGCCAGAGAAATTTGGGAATAAGGTGCATATGTTTCCATCCTCTTCTATCCTCACCTTAGCTATCTAAACTTATTTCTAACAGGTCAGACAACTTTATTTTGAGTAATAGCATTCTGCTACAACTTAACGATCCATACTTCAAAAAAAGTGAACCCAGAAAGGAAGTCAACAGTGATAAGAAAGTTGATTATTTGATATTTTCCATATGTAACGAGAATATATGTACATGTTTTTTAAAAACACAGATTATTTCATAGAGAATTCAAGAGGCCTTTAAAAGAAACCCATCCTCCAAATGTTAAAGAGAAATGCTCAGTAAGAAACCAATTCGACAATAAAATAAGAAGGAACAGTTTTCACTAGGGGAAACATCTGTATTAAAATCACACACTGCTACAGTGCTTATTACAACCACTGCTAATAATCATTTAAAATGTTATAAATTCAGAAGCCTATCAAATGAAACATCTCATCCTTGCTCCTGAACAACCCCCCAAGTGAGTCTTAATACTGCAAGGATTACATGGCATATTGTATGTGTTTATGCACTTTTCTTACACTTCTCAAGTGACAACAGAGTTGTCAGATACTTGTCAGATGTTGCTTCTTGCATTTGATACTGCCCTCAAAATATGCCTGAAGCTTCTTCTGTTCTCATTTCAACTCCTGAAAAACATTTGTTCATCTATTACTAAATCTCAAATGAACCTTTGCTAAATTCAAAAATATTTAAAAACAGTAAAAACATCAGCTAGTAGGGTAAAAACAAAAGCTTGCCTGCTTAGAGAAATAAAGAAAATGTGATAAGTAATCTAAAAATGGGATTGCAGATCACTGTGTCATGTAGAGACACTGGCCCTGGGCGCACTCCCATCACTCAGCAACAACCAAGACATTGGTGTGCTATTAATGCTGTCTTGGCTTAAACCAAGACATTGACTGAGATGCTTTGAGAAATATAACCACACTAGCACAGTCCTCTGATAAGGATAGCATGCTATGATGCTCAACAGGACCACTTAGTTGAGCCCTGAGTCCTGAGTCAATACAACTGTGTTGTGTCCACTGTCCAAAACTGCTCATTCAGCACATGGCTGGGTATTGCTGGAGAACACAGTGCGAATGTATGAACATATCTCAGGATTCAGAAAAAAAAATCCTCTTTTTTTTTTTTAACCAGTATTTGACAGATACAGGAAAGATGTTCTTCTCACATGAGCCTTTATTTTCAGATAGATTTGGAAATTACATCAAACACTACAAATAGATACACGTTATTTTGGAGAAAAGCAAAAGAGAGCTCAGTTGACCTGGACTACTCTGTAATTAGAAGCCAGGCTGACTACCAGCAATACAGATTGCTGCAGACATCGACCTGACTAGTAAAAATAATTTTACATATAGGGGAGTTGGGGTTTTGTTTCTAAATATGCAGGGTAATGCCTTCTTCAAAACACTGAATGAATCTATCACAGTGTCTATCTTTTCCAACAGCAGTTTGTGCTGCTGGGAGTTGTTCTAATTATAGCTAAAGGACTTAATGGGGACGTGGATTAAAGAGAAGACTAGAGTAATCTTGTAAAGACAGAGATATGAATGAAGCAGTAGTGGTCTTATGCAGAATATTTCCCCTTCCAACGTTCCACCAGGGAAAGAAGAAAACTGCAAGCCTCATCAAACTGGAGGCAACCAGGTCTTGAAAGTATTCAAGTAACTGGACAAATGCAGCAATTTCTGAAAAGACAAGGGCCAGAATTATGTGCTTGCACTTACACACCCTTTTAGTTTAGGCACAGTGATGAGGGAAGATATGTCTGAACCCCATCTTACAACCTCTTCTGTTTCCTCACTTTTCTGTCATAGGTACCCCTTTGAACAGTAGAATTCAGTCCTCAAAATTGCAACATCAAAAAACTCTATTACACCCATAATTAACATCTTGGCAGGCTGACTGGGAAGAGGCAATTTCTTTCATGTCCCTATGAGCACAGTGTGTAAATGATCTACCTTACCTTAAAACGGATAGCACTGCTCTTTCACTCTCCTGCCTCCAATTGCTTCAGTCCCTATCCTTTGCCCAGTAAGAACGAAACAGAAGCCCGAACTTTATCTTTTACTGTTTTTATTGGCCTGAATTTAGACTTTTACAGTATTTTGAGATTTTTATATGTTTTTATAAAATCCCTTCAACACATTTTTGAGGCTTATAATATGCGTGTTAAGCTATGTGATTTCAAGGTGATGTGAAGATGTGATTCATTCCCTCTGTGCTACTATCACATTGCTTATGCAACACAGCACAAGAAGATGTGCTTGGAAAGGACATTAAAGTAGAAATTAATCTCATTTTATTCCTTCACAAAGGCAGTGGCCAGCCCTGCCAATCATTTCTACTCATTCATATCACAAGGTTCTTAGTTATATAGAATATAGGAGCTTGAATATGGAATTCATCACAGAATCATAGGGGTTGGAAAGGACCTCCAGAGGTCATCGAGTCCAACTCCCCTGCCAAAGCAGGTTCCCTACACCAGGTCACACACATCAAATTCTAACGTGCTATCTCTGTAACACAAGTGTCCTGTGGGGAAAAGTATTACATGTATTTCTGAATTAAACTTAAGAAATATATATATATTATGATTCAAAGATCATAAAATGATTTCCTTAGTTTCCAGTGCATCTCATTAGGGCTGAACTCAGAAAGGCAGAAACACTGTACAGTTTGGCTGTAAAAATGCTCCATGGGCAAAAAGCCTGGAATAGATGCCATAGCCCTTAAAATCCCAAGTAACTGCCATCGTTTCCATGAAGGCAGTTTGTAACACTAATAAGAGTTGGCTGGATTACTGACACTTGTGAAAATAGTGGGAGAGATGAAGAGAAGAAATAAAATGGGTGCAACATATATGACGTATGTATCAAGGAGACAGACTGAAGAGTGGGGTATATCTACCTCTGGCTGAACTTTTTTTCTGGCAAGTAGAATCAAAATAGAAACTTTCAGCCATTTAAAAAGAACTAAGCAGAGGTTCTGCTGTTAAAACACAGCACTCAGAATTTTCCTAAAGAAAATAAGTAGCACTGACAACTGGGGCATAGGATCCGAAATTTGACAAGAGCTTCCTTGGTGCCAGAGAAGTCTATTTTGCTACCCAAATTTGAAACAACCCATATTTGGATAGCCAGGAAGGACCTAAGAAATTGGTTGTGCAACTTCCCAGGCAGTAGGTCCCTCCACACGTTCTGCCTGCATTGTGGTAATCCATCCAGCAGAGCTACTGGGGGTCCAGGCAGTCTTTCCTTGCAAGCTTCTCCTCCTGACAGGCTCACCTTGTTGTGATGTTACTTTGCAGAGGACTGCAATAACGAAGGTTCCAAGACATGGATAGAGCATCATCTCCATCAGACATGGAACTGAAACCTGGACCACGCTATGCTTTGTTAGGTTATCTTACAGCTATGCATGTTAAACGCAAAGCCCAGGCAAGGATCAGAGGAACAATCAACGACAAGTGGAACCCCAGTGATGTAGTTAGTGAGAAAACCTAATCAGTGAAAATTAGAGCACCCTGAATCAATTGTTTCCTAAGACCAGTCAAAGGGTAGGATATGCCACCATTGTCCCTAGTGAGAAACCAACATAGATGAGTCAATGGGAAGACTCTTTCCTCAGAAAACTTCACAAACTAAAGGGGTGACAGAAGTGCAGGACTCATGGGACACAGCAAGAGTAGCACTTTGGGACCAAGTAAAACTTAAAAAAATAAAATTAATAAATATGGGATTTTTGAAGGGGAGAGCAGGAGTAGAGCTGTGTGTGCCAGCAGCTGGCTGAGCTGCGAGCCCCAGAGGCTCCTGGGTGCTGGGAGCAGTGGGAGCCGGGTAGGGGCCCGGGCTACTGCTGGACAGGCTGAGGGCCCAGTGCCAACAGCAAGAGTGACCCATGTGGTGTGGGACTGTACTGCACCAGTAGGCTCTAGTCCTGACCAGCAGGAGGGGAGCGGCAGGATCAAGCCACTCCGGCTGTTCACCTGAGTGCTGTGTGCATGCAGGTGGGTGCTGGTGAAGACATTGCTTCTGTGTTAGCCTCTGTGCCTGGACAGATGTGTAATGCACACATGTTCTAACACCTCTTACAGGGTATGAATTGCTTCAGAGAGTCAGAAATCACTGCACTACCCATGATTGTGGGAGTAAATATAATTGCAGGTGATTGTCAGGAAAATCATCATACAAGACCTTTGTGAAGTTTCCCACAATAGTTGTGGAAGTTCTACCTACAGATATATTTTTATGCTAAATATAAACTTATCAAAATATGATTTAATGCACTAAGTAATGAGCACTACAAATATTCTCCATTACTTATCAGACAAGCAGCAGATTGCTCATTCTCTCCTGTCTCTGTGATTTTAAGTCACAGCCAAGCCAAGCCGCTTTCCAAGCATGCTAGATAGCTTTGTTGCAACGATCTTGTTTTAAATCCAGTATCAATGCAGCATGCATTCATTAAAATAAAATAAACTTACCTCCAAGCTGTAGAGATATTTGAAACTGCTTTTCTGATGGGCTGCCTTTTCCACAGCTTGAGCTAATTTTACTGCTCCTCTACCACCATCCGACCAGTGACTGCAGGGTACAGCATCAAATGCTCCAGACTGCTTTGCAATCTCACACACAAGATCAACCTCAGCAGGAGAGTCAGTTCTGCCAACCAAACAGTTCTGTTTTGTTTAATTACTTCTATTTTATAATCTTATGCACTTAGCCTTACTCTGTATCAGTGGTTGTACAGCAAATTTTTAAATAAGTTTATGTATACACTGCACATTTACATACAGCATATGAATTTACATTTCAAAAATACATTAAAATTATTGTAACTGATTAACATGAACGTTGATACCTCCATAACATTATATATTTTTTTACATTTTAAACCTTAAGAACAAACTAAGGATTCAAAGGATTTTCATGATGGAAATTAATAATAATAATTCTTCAACAGTTACTTTTCTTCACACCAAAGCTGCTTCATTCACAAATCAAGACAAAAAAAGTGTGAAATTCAATCTTTGGATTTACTTACAAGAGTAATGAAAGAATAGACTTACTTGAAGACATTTAGAGCAACCACAACGGGAACCCCAAAGAGCTGAGTAATTTGGATCTGTTTCTGAAGATTACAGCAGCCATCAGCTACCAGCTGGAGGTTCTACACAATTAAATAAAAAGTAATGGAAAAGGTCAGATACATCAAGCTAGCTCCAGCCAAAGAATTTTTCATAAATTAAACTGAACGTAAACAGTGCTGACCATGACAGTTGTGGGCAAGTAAAATGCTTCCAGACAAAACATTTTGGTACTTATTAATTCTTATTTAAATTTATAAGTGTCAGACATAATCGAGTGTCTACGCAGCACTCAAAATTTGTACATGATTGCACTGCTTTTCTCTGGGACATGAGAAGACAGTGCAGCTGATGGCTGGCTGTCAGTTGATACAAATGATATCAAAAAATGGTCTGTGGGCAGGTTCACATAGGCCTATCCCACTTCCCCTTCTACTCTGACCAAAGGCTCCCCTGAAGGAGATTCCTAAAAATACCATGGACACACGTGTTGTCAAAACTGGTCACAAGGGTGTGGATGTTAAAATACCAGAGGACAACAAAGAGAAAACAAACCTGAAGAATTCACTCTTGTTTGAAGACTGACCCCCAAGGTCATATTAAACCTGCTATTTAATGAAAGTGCTAAGCTGCCATGAATTTCAGGGAGTGTCTTTGACCCCTACACCACTTGGCCCTTGCACTGCCATGAATGCCAGAGCTGCCTGAGGCTACCTGATGGACTGGAATGAAGAGCTGATCAGTCTGAAAACTTAATGGTCCTGGAAAATTTACTGAAAAGTTACATTTCAGCTGGTTCAGTACAATTTACCATGCAGTCACACACACAGCATGGGCAAGAAGGATAACACCAAGTGTCTGGGGAAAGTTTAAACGGCTTTAATTGCTGGCGATGCACATTAAAGGTATTTACTGAATGTTAGTATTAGAGCATGTTATTGTCAAACCCAAGGCTGCATACTATTCAGCTTCTCCAAAAGCTTTATAAAAGCTCCTCTTACCTCTTCTGTGTATTCTTTTTTCAGAGGGGCACCAGCAGATACCTGAAATGGTAATTGAAGTCATCATAGATTTAATAAAATATAACTCTAAACAGTCAGAAGTGCGCTTTTGCTTATTTTCTATACCACCTGGAACTGTAAACATTGCACAAATGTCACAGTTTGATTGCAGCCTCTATTTTATTAAAAGTTACACTGTTACAAGGGGAGTAGCAAAACTTCCCATTGCATCTAAACAGCAAGACTCAGCAATTAGTTATAGAAGATTTATTAGAGAATGTAGTTGAACCCTGTTCTACATGCTTAATAATGCACCAGCAGCGCAAAAACAATGTAAAGCAACTTCCAACAGCTAGCTAAAGGAATAACTAACAGAGACAATCTGAAGAGGAACGTCTTCTCTGGGTGTGCTGTAATTATTGACAATAGCAAGAAATTGCTTATAAGTAACTTACTTTGCTGAGAAGCAAAAAGATATACAGAGTATGACTGGAGCCAAATAAGATTGGACTTGGTCACATTTGTACTAGGCATTGGTCTTGGTCCATTTTACAGTTGAGATCCAGTTAAAGTATCTGTCACTCTGGGTGTCTCTATGATGTATTACATAACTAAATGAAAGCTTTATACTTCTAAAGGTACAGTTCAAAAATAGAGATCACTAAAAAGTCATTCTAGTAATGTATTTGCTAGACTGAGTGATAAAGCACAATAAATGTTCCTCCATGTACAAAATAAAGACAAATTATTTTAATATTTATTTTAAAATAAACAAAATTTGCATTAGAAGTGGTCTAAAATGATAGAAAGTTATACTGTTATGTCAACTTTAAAGACTGAAAAAGGAAAAGCTGTGCTCTATGAGAGGATTTACTATAAGAACAACTACGCAGTCCACAGTTTTGTGGCTGTGAAGGTAGTTCTAGTATTTTTACTCAGTAAGATTGTTTTCCTAGCAGCATCACTCTCTTCCATGCTGCTGAGCAGAACAGTATTTTTAGGAGTATAGTGTCTGTCTGTTTGGCTTGCAGAGTTCAGTTTAATTGTATGACCTAGGAGTAATTCTGGTATCAGTAATCAATACAGGCGTCACCTTGGCTTGAAGAGCAAAAACTGATACACTGCGGACTTTGGGTACACCAGGGAAACACTTGCACACTTCCTTCAGTTACCTTACCATCCCTTGAGCAGACTAAAAGGACAGAATGAGTTCCCCTGATTGCAGTGAAAGAAATCTCAAAACCTTCATTAACAACATTCCCTACTTCTGTTCGCATACTGCAGTCCGAACCCTCTTCTTGTTCCTCCTTAGCTGCCAACCTTCCATCTTGTGACTACTTCAGTGCATTTAGAAACACTGTTTCAATGTGCAGGGAAAAGAAAATATAAACATTTTTTAGCTTCCCCCCCCCATACAACCAAACTTCCCTCTCTTAAAAGATGCAGTACTTCTTCATAACTTTCATTCCTCCTCTTTCGTTTATGCCTTTCCATTCCTGCACTGCCTTTGGAGGCAACAACTATACAATGAGCTAAATTGGAGACTATATACAATTAGTGTTCCATACACTATCCCTATTATTTCTTAAATGAAGATATTTCACATATTTCAAGCTTCACCAACGATTTTGTCTTCAAAGAAAGGTGCCAAAACTTACACTTGGCCCACCTCCATGCATCTTCAAAGCTCTCACTGTAGCAACAAGTACAACCACACTGGGAACCAAGCCAGAGGCTCTGCATTTGATGTTGAAGAATTTCTCCATCCCAATGTCAGCACCAAAGCCAGCTTCAGTTACTGTTAAACATTAAAAACAAAACAAAACCACACATAAAACATGCTTTTGGTTAAACGCGGGGGGATACTTCTACGTTACCATACAGTGCTTTTAAATATACACCAGTATTCATTTTTAGATAAACTTTCAAATAGAGGTCTACTTACATTACTGAGCCTGATTAGAAAACTACTCCCAACTCAGAAATAAATTCTCTTATTCTTGATATGTACAATATGCCATCAAAAGTAGTCACGTGGGGGGAGAAATACAAGCAATCCAATTTAGTTTAAATCAAAGTCTTTTACAAACATCTAGTTCACCAAAATGGCTATTTCTGTATAATTAAATTTATTTAAAATGTTTGAAAATTCATATATTTGACTTCCTCACGTTTTTTCTTCTCCTTTGGTTTCATTGAAAATACGCTTCCACCACAACGAATGGATCTAAATTCCACTGGATTTGCTGAACTTTTGGTCATCTCTTTCTTTTGTGGAATGGATGTTTAATTATAAACACAAACTAGCATCTACAGTCATGTCTCAGTCTTAGAAATATTATTAAAAAGTGAATTCTCTAAGAGGACTTTGCACTAATGAGCTGCCAGACATTAATTTAGTGTGACACAGGAAAAAATCTGTGCAGAATAAGGATATGCCAAGCAAAGTATTTTTAGTAGAAACAGAGATAAAATAGAAGACAATCTGTATTAAATGACAATCTCTTCAGAGCAAATTTGCTCTGGTTTGTCAAATATCAATTACTACAATTTCCTCTTTTGAGATCCCCAAAAGTTGCTCTTATTAGGCAAACATAAGCATACAGCAATTCAGAAATTCAAGGAATTAGATTTACTGTTGGCTGAAAATTTTCCACTATAACTATTTCCCACTAGGACACTCTGAGGACGTGGGATCAAAGCGTGCTTCTGGAAGGTGTGAAGGGGCTTTCAAACAGACAGGTCAGGGTGGTAAAATAGTGTGCTCCAAAGGCTCCTGGACCTGACTCCAAGCAGGGCCATTAACGTGTCCTCATAAACCCAAACCCCAGTCAGCATGCAAAACTCAGTGAACTCCTCTTCAGCCTCTCCCCCTTGCCAGCAGCTTGGACTCTCATGCTTTGAAAGGAATCGCAAGCAACTGCCTGATCACTTCAGGGCTGGAAGCCTTTGGCAGGGCCACGGAAGATGAGGAGCAGCTTCCAGACCAGCACTGCTGCTGTGGAAGAAGGTCTCTCTCTGTTGGCAGCTAATGGGCTTCTCAAAGCCCAAGCCTTATTGCATTTGTCCTCATGCCACCAGCCCCTTCCAGCCCTTTGCTTGGCACAGGCTGAAACAAGACCTGTAAAGCTCTGCCCGAGGGATGAAACTGCAGGGGCTGGGGAAAGAAGCAAGAGCCAGAAAAAAACTACAGTGGGCATGGGGGGAGCAGAAATCTCTTGAGACAGTAGCACAGCAATTATGTCCCCCAACATCACAGTAATAAGTGTATTTCCATTTTTATTAATAGCCCTGAAAAAAAATAGACACATCAAGCACAGAAGTAACAACAGCAACAAAAGGAGTTACACAAACACATTGATTCACAGCAACAAAGCTAATGTCAGGACAAGTCGTATTTAAAGCAGAGCCAGTGATCATGTCTACTTTCCAGTAACCTCCATTCTTCTCCTCCATTCTCTTACACTGGACAAGGTTATTAATGAGAGCTCTGTCAGGAATATATAAGCACAATCCATCTTTAATATAAACAACAGATAAACAACCAAGTACTTGATCGGGTGGGAAAATAATTTGTCTCTTACAGATGTTGCCAGCATATACTTGCAGCAGCCTCCTAACATTTCCAAGCAAAGTTTCCAGGGACTTAATCCCTTCCATAAGAAGCTTTTCCAAGTGCCAATTTTCCTTAGACTTTGGATTCCCCTTTCCCTACCTTTCAGAGAGTGAAAAGCAGGGATAGCCAGAATGGCACTCTTAGCAAGCACTTCAGGGCTCAAAGGAGGTGTAGACTCCCTTCACACAGCCCCAAAAGCCTGGGCAAACACCAAGACAACTTATCTGCTTAGCTCTACAAATATATCATGGTGCTCTGCAATGCTTTCCTTTGATATTGAGGGCAAACTGCAGACTTGTCTAAACTTGATGAACTCAAACAACCCAGCACTGGAAAAATGAACACAACATGGGCGTTCAGCAAAGTGACCAGAACAACCGCTGTGAATGAGATCTCTCAATTTGAAGAGAAAAGACAGTGCTTTCTCAAATGCAAGGAAGGAAATAGGATGCAGTATAAAAGCTGCCTGGATTAAAGCTGCTAAGTCCATTTTATTTCCTCTGAGGAATAGAGAGAAGATGGAGTAACATGCCTAGCTATTATATTTTAAAATCTTTGTGCTGAACACTTAATACAATTACTTTCATACTGTTTCCTGCTTTCAAATTAAAGCAACAATGAAAAACAAATACACACCATCAAGTGGAAGCATCAAGCTGGTCTACATCCAGGGTTTATGAGACAAAACAGCTAATGATTTTAAATGAAAGAAGAGGTGTGCAAAGTAATACATGGGTTCTTTTGTTCCCGTTATCATTTCTTGTACATGATTTTTCAAGAGGAGGTAATTACAGTTTATGTGTGTTCTGATGAATACTTTGGGAACCAATATCTATCTAAGCAGAACCACAAATTTGATAAAATGTACATCATCTAAAGTGAAGTTTATGATGCAACTCCTACTGCATGTCTGAACAGGGTTGGTTTTTTGTTGTTGTTTTTAATTATTTTATTACTGCCTTTAAGAATGATAGTATGTTCTGTGTACTTCTCAAAGTACATCAGACAACTAAGAGTGCAGTTATCTCACCAATTGCAGTGGTTGAATTCTGGGTTTGGAGCTCCCATGTCACAGCACGCAACACACCTCAGCCACCCAGCATCAGCATCCCACTGCCCTGTCCCCTGAGGTCCCCCTAAAGCTCTGCTGCTCAGACTGCTGTCCTGCAGGAGGCTTGTAAAAAGAGACGGGGATGCTGGCATGACATGAATTGCTTGCTTTGATTCACTTTCAGCAAGCTCAGAGGAAAAACATGGGTATTTGCAGTTCAGTGCTTGCCTGAGACAGCAATCCCAACACAACATAGCCAACAAAGGTCAAGGCTGTTGTCTTGCCTTCTGTTGCAAATCTTCCCCTTGCACTAAGTCTGGACAACGATCTAGACAGTACTAAAATATTAATTTCTAGGCATAATTTTCAGCCTTTACAGCTCTCTGGACCGGCTCACTACATGGTCACATAGAGTGCATAATTATCATAATGAACATTGGAATGACAAAAATTAAAATCACATGTATCGGAAGCACACTACTATTAGGTTACTTTTCATCATGGCCCATAGGTGAAATCTAGCAATTAATACACACACCTACACATCCTCAGAAATAAATTCAATCAGAAATAAATTCAATCAAAATGATCCAGTAAGTACAAGCAATTTCTTCTGGTAGGAGACCCACATGAGGATGACCAAAAGCTGAGCTCATTCTCATACATCAGGGTAACTCATGGGATCTTGTTTCAAAGTAACCTTATGCAAAACACAACACACAACTGCTACAGAGCTTTCTACAGAACACTTACACAACATCTACTTGACCCAGTTCATCTACCAAAATAACCAATAGACCACGGCTTTCATCCACAACAAGAACCATCCAAATTAGGTATGAAAGGAGAAGTAAAAGCTCATAAACGTGGAACTGGGCAAAAGAGATGATGAAGCCTGCCGGGCAGCACAAAGTTAGAGCAAGGATTTCCTCTCTGCACAATTGATACTGTTGGCTGAAGTCTCTAATTCCACCTTATGGTTCAGGCAAGCGAACAGATCACTCCGATGTTTTTGTTTCTTGTTTGTAATTACCATAACCTCTTGATGGAAGTACCACCATGCTGAGCACATCTGGGAATATTTTATCACTTATGCATGACAACAGCTTAAATACTCAGTGTCATGGCTTAAGCAGCTAATTAGATTTCACAGTCATGCCTAATAAAATATGTAATTTTTTCTCCACCAAAAATACATATATTGTGCTATATCTACACAAAGCAGTCCTACATTAGCCTCACTTTTACACACTGCTTAAAACCCTTAGAGAAAGTGATGTTGGAATTTTTATTTTTCCCTTTTTTAAGGTTATTTCATTAACAATGAAATTTCATGTAAACTGTGACTAATTTCTAGTGAAAGTAGCTTCTCCCTAGTCAGCACTTTCTATCAACAAATCAATGTCAAAACAAAACATTTGTACTGTAAAGGGCTAAGTCAGATGCATATATGTGAGGTGAAGCTTTAGGACAAGAACTGTGAGCCTGAATTCCTGAACAATGTAAAAGGAAATGGAAACTCTGAGCTGTTCGCTGCCATTTACTCCCACATGTAAACATATCTGTTCTGGTGCAGCTGTCTGCTGGTAAACTCAGGAAAAGAAGAGTTCAAAGTCACAGAAGCACATGAACTATGAACCTGGAGCTTGAGGCACGCTCACTGTACTGTACCAATATGTTCCTAAGTGAAAAATACCAAGGTGCGCAACTGCCAAAATAAACTAGGATGATCCGTGACATCTAACAGGATATCATATCTTTGTTAGTATAGCTAGGGATGTCTGTTCATTCTGACTGGCAATTTTTCTGATGTGAACTGAAATTATTATGACTGATTTTAGAATGGAACAGATATTTTTCCCTTTCTTACACCCTGCCCCTGGTTTTCCTGTTGATTTTTCTTCTGATGCATTCTCAGATGGCATATAACACTGACACTTGTTCCTACCACCACTGGACACAAAGTCCAACAGCAGAAAACTGCACATGCCTATATTAAGGCCGAGCATTTTTCAGGAAGAAAACAGCTTCAATTGGCTCTGACAGTTATATGCTGTAGTTTTGCCCACTGTCTCAGCAAGGCCCAGGAGAAAACAGAATAGATCTTAGACTGAACCTGCATATATGGGAACTTTGGCATCTCATGTGAAAAGCATCACAATTTGATAGCCCCATGCAGGAAGTCCTGGGCAAAATGAATTTTGTTCTCTGAAAGCAGATGAAATGACAGTGAGATTGTGTTCAATATTAGATTACCATTCACTCAAGACTCTGCGTGGATGTCCCTGCAATGGCATGTGGACAGCAGTCCAGCTGTAGAAACAGCCCTTGAAAGAGTTGCTAGAAATGTCTGCCTCCTGTCCCCACACTTACCTGCAAGCTGCAATTCTCAGGCTTTGGCAGAGAGAACTCTGCTGATACGAATTTTTGTGGAGTAAAAAAAATCTGTAAAATGCTTGACTTTTCCACAAAACCAAAATATGTCAGTTGAAAACAAAGATTTACATCCAAGTACTCCGTCACCCTACATTGTGGTGGCAGCAGTTTGACTTGTGCTGCCTTTCTCCAAAGGACACTTTTCCCAATGGGCAGGAGCGCTCTGTCACTTCCTCCTGAGAGCAAACACCACAGAGGGTGCTTGGCTCCAGGAATACTCTTCAGCTAATTGTTCATTCCCTTGGGACCTCCTAAAATGCTATTTTGAGCTTCTACTCAGAAACATTTCTTTTTCCAAAAAATGTTGAATCTTTACATTTAAATGCAGAACAGCATTAAATGAGAAGCTAAAAGCTATAGCACAGTCTCTTGTGGTTACTCATTTTAAGAACCCAATTGCTGTTAACTGTTAGTATTTTCCAAGAGCATCCCATGATTAGACAAATGAATACGCATAATAACTTGTGCAGATTATTCCCAGGCTACAGATAGAAAACTAGCAGAAAGTTCACTTTATTTTCTGCAAGCCAGATTGCCAAAGGCAATCTGTAAATCTTGATTCTCTCACAATTAAGGATACAATTCCTATTTGTGGGTTTTACAGGCTTGCTTATACACGTATGCTGCACATGCTGGATTTGAAATTCAGCGGGCAAAAAATCAAAGCTGGAAAACCCAGTAGCTGAGAGGAATGGCACCGTGTGATATGAAACATGCTCTGCACATCTTCCCAGCTCTGCGTGCCTCCTTCATCTCTTGAAAATACACAGAAGTGCAACAGCAATGACTCCTACCACACCAATTTAGGGCATGGTCTGACACTGTGGCTGAACTGAATGTGTGCCCTGTCTAGCTGAAAAGGGGCATTTCTGCTCCCTCTCAACTCTTCTGCCTTCCTTCCTTCCCCGCTGTCTGGACTTCTCACAGGTTGTTGGCACGCATCTAATGGGAAGATAAACTGTTGGAATTTCTAACCAGAAAACAAACAAGCAGAAAAACACATAACAATTTCTTTTCCCATTGGGTTAGATTTCAACCAGCTCATGTGAGGCCAGACAAGTGTCTGAATATGCTTAAACAAGCAGCAGAAGCCAGGGAAGGAAGGGAGGGAAAGCCCCACTTGAACAGTGCCAAACTGTTAATTTGTTGCTCGCCACCTTGTCAAACCATGCTCTAATATTTTGAATGTAAAATTTGATGTCTTCTCACAGCTCACTAGTAATGAGCTCATTATTTAGATTTATTACTGGAGATTAAAAAGAAGTTGAAGATGTCTTATAGCCACAAACCATTCTAATATAAATATTGAGAGCTGCATGTTGCTTCATGTTTCTCTGAGTCCATCTGCTAAGTCCAGTGGGTTTCACACCCACTTTTTCTTAACTCCTGTGTCCTATAGTCATGCAAAGACCCATTTCTCATAGGTTGTATTGGTTCCTACATAGGTGCTATTGAATTCATACTGAATATATTTACCAAATTTAAACAATTCTCCCCTTTTCTAATCTCCTTCATTTTTCATGGTCATGAATGTGACAATATGACCCAGACAAATTCAAACAAAAGAACTGTGATTTTCAGGTTGCAGCCTTTCACCATTCATAACATGTTTCTTTTGAGGTAACAGAGTATCCTTTTGCTCATAAGACAGATGACCACGTTTCTAAAGTGGAGCACAATTAATGACATAGGAATAAAGCAATTACATTATCTCATCCTTAAGAGATCATCATGGCCTTTGGCAAAGAATTACTAGCCTTTTGGTAATTACAAAATTAAAACCTCAACACTATTTTTTTTTTTTTATTTGGAGTTGCATGGAAGGAATAATTAACAGCTGCACTGATGGATCATCATTTAAGGCCATTCTTTAACAATTCCCAAGTTGTAAGAAGTGTATTAACTTATATCACCTGCAGTACTACCCGAAGTTTCATCACAATTAGACTGTTTCCCTGTGTATCCTACCACAAGACTTTGATCTACTCTCACTTTTAAAAGACATATTTGGGGCTGGAGTTTCAACCAAACGCATCTCTCATCATCTGTTCTCTGTTGAGGATTTTGGCTCCTCCTGCTCCCCCAGGAAGAGCTACAGAAAATGCACTTGGAACATGCCCCGCATTATAAGCATCAGGAAAACACCCACTTCAAGAGGTGGGCAGAGAGCCTGAAGATCTCCCTGGAAGCATTCTACCCATTTCAAAGGACCATGGTTAACACCTGTCCTAGCACTAACACCGCACTGATTCATAAAGCAGGACAGAGGGGAAGAAAAAGAGCTTATTCTCCAGATAGCATAACACCTCAGCATATGGCTTGGAAGATGATGCGTGTTTCTGTCGCTGTTTAGAAAACAATCAGGCTATGAGTGATGATCAAGGCAGCAAAGGCTGAATACACAACGTTTTGCAGCTACTCAAGGAATCCTCACAGCCTGTCCAACTCAGAGATAAAATCTACTTAAATAACCACTACCACACTTCCATGTGCCTTCCAGGTGTGGCAGGGTCAGGCAATCACCTCACCGGCCAACAAATGCTCCTCCTCATCCTAGTGCTAAATCAAATGTGCCTGCACAGGGATAGTGGGGAGTGGTGTCCACTGAGGCTGCAGCGGATGCCACACAACAAAGAACACAGCCAGATCAGAATGATCAGTGCTGCTGTCAGTAGGTGCAATCACCCGAGGCATGCTAGGCATCAAGTCATCAATCACTTCAGTGTAAACCTACCCCATAACACATGCAACTATTTGCCTTGGGCTGCCACTTTGTTACAGCTCCTCCAGTCCTCTAGATTCCTTACTAAAGCATGCATTTTCCTCGCTCTCCTCTTCTAAAATCCCAGGAGTGACTGTTTCCTATGATAATGATTGCATCCATGACTTGGGTGTTATCTTTTCAGCACACACACTCAGTGAATCCTCCTCCTAGGAGGAGCAGCTAGTTCAGTGGGTTATTTTTTTATTATTCCACTTAACCTCTGCTAGAACACTGAACTTCCTCCCTTCATGACAGGCCTGGGAAGGGATGCCCTCAGTACTGTTCTTGCCAAAACTACTGAGCCATGGTTCAGAAATTCATGAAGAAGGGCATCTTCTAGCAGTTTGTCTTGGTGAAAGGATGACCCAGTGCAACATCCAGTGCAAGGGCTTTAAGTTACTGCAGAAAGCCATATGGAGAGCTTAGCAGGAGTGCTCTTTGCTGGTGGAAATTCTACCAAGAGTGCAATACGTGTTTCAAACACATACACAATTTAAGATATCAGAATGATTTTCCAAAGAGATAAAGCACCACATACTTTTAGTACTATTTAGGAGATGGGAAAAAAAGCCTGGCAGTGAGAAGATGCAACACAAGCCAGGAAGGAGCAGATGAGAGTAAAGAGCCAGTGATGTCAGTCCACTGTGCTGCAAAACTTTGTGAATATTCACGTTCATGATAAATGCAGCAGAAGCAATTCTAGAACCTGTAGAAGCTTTTCAGATGTAAGCCTTCCTACATCTTCTGCTGGTAGGCATTAGCTTGGTTTTAATTTCCAAAATTTTTAAAACACATTGTACAAGACCAGCATTTGAATCTCTCCTCAAAGTATAAGATTGATGGATTGTGTCAAACATTAATAATCATTTGTTTTTCCTAGAATTTTTGGATGGAGGAAATGGACTCAGCTGGTTAAAATTGCCATGGAAAGTAATTGTGTCTGTTGAACCATGTGTGTGTGTGTACGCATGTAATCTATCTTACAGAAGGAGTCACAGACTGAGGAGAGTGACAGTACTAAGGTCACACACCAACAAATCCCATGTGGAGAAGAATGTTCCCATATAGATTTCCCAATGGAAAACAAAAACAAAACAAAAAACTCAAACCAAACCATAATTCTACTAGTTTACAAGTCAAATCCTTTCAACTGCTCACAGCTAAGCCATTTGTTTAATGTCTAATGTGAATTTCTCTACTTAACCACAATGTAATCATGTAATCAAGGCAACAAAATTCCCATTGCAACCTACCCATTATCATTTTTGAAATATTTGTACATTACCAGTGGATTCTCCGTTGGTGAACATTATAATTTATTAATATACATATTTTTTCAGTTCCTCTTCTTAATTGCCCATCATCTTGTCATCCCAGCTGCTCTTTTATACTCAGCCCTCCCTCATATTTTTGTGCTTTTTCACTGCTTGTGCAAGCAAAGGCCCCCGGTCCTACACTGAATTTCTAATTGGCTGCAGAAAAAGCTGAACTTGCAACCCTTGATTTATGAAGCTGTTATTCAGCCTCTTGGGAGCTCTGCTTGAGATGTAGTAGATAGATGCAGCATCCTCACGCATGTAAAGCATCTGCTCTGTCCGTGACGTTTCATTCTCACTTAGAGGTTGCAGTCAGAGCTGGAGATACATTATAAGCATGGGTCTTATTAATGCAGGAAGCAAAGTTGAGAAGTTTAAGTTTGTCAGCTTCAATAAAGCTGCCAGCATAGAAAATAAGTATAAAGAGACCTACAGAAAGACCCATCATACAAAGATAGGCTGCTCAAAGTTTAAAAATAGTTGTAACCCACATTTTCTCTTCCTGCATTTGAATCCAATCTATTCTCTCTATCAAATCAAATTAGTTACATAGCATTTACATATAACTGAAAAACTAAAATATCCATAATGACAAGGTCAGAGCAGCAAACTGATATACCATCTAGGATATTTTATACAATCAGAGAACAGATGCTGAATGCTTTCAAATACTGTCAATATCCGACTTTCAAAAGCTCTTTGGCTATTACCAAACCAACGCTCTTTCCATTAACAAATCATACTACCCATACATAGCCTAATATTATATGCAATCTAATTAAATATTTAGAAATGGTTTAGAAATAAATTTTCCTAGTAGTGAATGTGTGATATTTTTAATGCTCTTTCTTTTAGGGCATAAGATCAGATGTGTAAGCAAGCCTGGTTTCTGTTTTCAAAGAGAAACACTGTTTTCAATTAAAATTATTTAGAAATTCTCAGCATAGAATAGCATATATAGTTTGTTGTTTGAATACTAAAAATGAAAATTTGAAGTCAGCATACTTTCTGAGAAATCACTGTATTTTTCTTCTATATTGCCTCTTATCATAGACTACTTCATAAAAATCATGAGGCAAAACAAAACACCCGCAAATAAAATTTGATGTGCATTTTTCTTCCAAGATATTCTGAAGAGATATCTGATTCCTTTCCCCAGACCATAATGTTATTTCATTTGCGCTGGTACAAAGGGTAGCACAGAACTAGAAAAAAACATTTCTGGGTTCTGCTCCAGAAGTTCTTTCTGAAACGCATATTAACTGAACACTTTGTGTACACCCGCATATAGAAAAAAAGAAAAGCAACGCTGTTAAATAGAAACATGCAGAAGATTATATTGAAACACTGCCAACTATAATTGCCATAATCAAAAATGGAAATACACATTTATGTTCTTATCAAGTTTCACATTTGCATTGATTTTTCTGGAGCCTTGAAGGTTAAGTTCACAAAATACACACATAGAAATAAACATTCCCCCCTTCACGTTTGTACATTGTTAACAATTTAATTATAAAAGCTCTCAGAAAACAAATCCTTCCTGCCTGCAGATTCATAGACTCAGAAAATAAATTAGAAAAAAAAAAGAGGGTCAGACTGACATGATGGAAACATCTGAGCAAACTTGATTCCTATTCAAGTAGTCCATAAAAAGAACAATAGATTTCAGTATCAAAAAGTCATTCAAACAAACAAACAAAAATCTAATAAACAGCTTTAATTTTCAAAAGGTATTAAAAATAAACCATCCACTAAAATTAAAATTCAGTCTTTGAAATGGGACTTGAACTCTGTATGTATATTATGGCCTGCTGACCCCTGCTAAAGGGTATAAGCCAATATGAAATACTCATAAATGGAGAGAGAGAATGATGGATTTTCTGCCAAATAACCCTAAGCAAAAATAATTCTGTTAGCTAGGGAGCCTGCCTTTATTTCCTTTGCTAAGTAATGAATTAAGAGAATCTCTTTGCACATATGATGTTTTACTGTTTGCATTTTTTAACCTCTGGCTCTTTTCTTCTTATAAATAAAAGCAATACAACCAGCAGGTAACAGAAGAACAAAGAGCCGCTTATTTGCTTCTTAGAAGTTGAGAGGTTTCAAGTGAGGTGAGATTGCCAGCTTGAGGAGGGAAGGAAAGGGAAAACACAACAGCACAGAAGTTGCAAAGTCATCAGTTTCTCGTTGGTAGAACAACATTTTATTTACTATGAACTGAGTTTTCCATTTACTTTCTGAATGAATAACAGTCCTTTCCTATCTATTTTCACCTTGAGAGAACAGTCTTGGGATGAATAATAATGGATAGGCCACAGCAGTTATACAATCCATATTTTTAATTTATGAATGTGATTGGTGGAGAAGAGTGTAAAGCATACATACCATTAAAATACCATGTCAGCTTGTCAGTGAACTCCTGATGTACATTTATGTTCAGTCAGCTGCCATGGCTCTGCAAAAGTCCTATCACCTGAAAGTTCCTATTATTGTAGTGCTTGGAATCTTCCACTTGGCACCTTCCCATAAGAAACAGTGAGATAGTTCTTGCCCCCCTCTCCCAAGAAAGCTTATAAACTAAAACCAAAAAGAATGGGATTATATATGCAGGCACAGAGGCTGAGATTACATACCTAGAGCCACAAAGCTTTAGGTCCAGGGTGGAGCTGCCAATAGGCATGCATCTTGACATGCACAACAGCACCTTGGCCGCAAGATCAGTCACTGCAGAGCTCACTGAACGTGTGCTGGTGGTGACATGCCATGCCCTGAGCAGTTTTCTCCTTGTCTGTTACTGAGCAAGAAAGAGGACCCAAGGCCCAAGAACAGGTATTCCTACATATCTTCTAGAAGTAAAGATCACTTCATTTACAGATTGTGGTACCACTATGCCTTGGGCAACTTAGACCAGGACCTTCAGAGCCTCTTAGCACTGCTAACATGGCATGTTCCTTTCCCACAACCCGCTGCCACAGTTGTGCTAGCACAGCTGTTTGGGTAGCTGCACTATGAATGGGGCCAGAGAAAACATTGTAAAGTTCTGAATGCCCCTTATCTGGTATGTAGCACACACAAGTATCAGAGTAGGTCAGTAACACCCACTCTGATAATGTTGTCAAGCACCTCATATCAGGAAACATCAGCGTTGCTTTAACACACTTAAACTAAAAACCATATTTGTTCAAATAGAAAAACACTTGAATGTAGTGGCACAACATTTTGTTTCTTGTGAAAGTAAGGAATGAAGAAAAGTCAGAGACGGAACAATGCAATGTAAAAACTCAGTGGAATCATAAAAATTAAAGGGCCACAGCATGGATCCTCTTTGTAGTGGCAGCAATGAAAATTTTAAAAATAAATCTTTGAACTGAAGGTTTAAATGTAATATATCACATGTTGTACTTGCGCCAAAAGACTCTTAGCAAAAGTATTTGGGCTTTATTTCCTTTTTTGGAAAAAGACTACTAGTAAGAAAAAAGATTGAAGTATTTTATGATGTTCAAAAGTCTACTGAAGATTATTCACTTAGCGTATTAAAAACTATACTATTTTTGTAAAGTGGCTTGTAAACTTGTTATATAAAGTCTGCTCCAGGAGTACATAAAATGGATACCTTTTGAAATACAACTTAGTATGCATTGGGCAGATAGTTAAAGCAGCTAGCACCATCAGTTTACTCTAACAAGAGCACTAATCCAATAAAGAGTCAATTATTTAGCTTTTAAAAATTTACTGCTTCTACCTAACTTTATACCATTAAGATGCGTGACCATTACACCGTTAAAAAAGTGGGCCGACTAAAGAAACAGCACCAACCATTTGCAATAACCCTCCTTGCCTTCTTGTCATATTGTACTGGGAAAGACAGCATCAGACCCAACCTTGCCTAACACAGCATCCTCTGTAACACAGGGTGGAATAGGATGCACTCTTTAGGAGCAGGAAAGAAAGCAACTGCCAAACACACAGTCTAAGCCTGAAAAACAAAGTTCAGAAGGAGTTTGGTTTAGGATTCAAAAAACACATTCACACTTCACTTTTCTTCTGATTTACAGCTCCTGCCCTCAGCTGAAACACCTTCATGGGATTAAGAGACAGACAGGGCAATCTGCTGAGTTGTTTATTGTAATAATTCCTGACACACTGACAAATGTGACACAGGGAAGCTAACTTCTCTTCCTATTTTATCCTTTAAACATCACTTGGACACTTGATGCTCACTGACAAAAAAAACCCCAAAACAACAGTTCATCCTTTCTAATTGCCTTAAACGAGTATCAAGAGAGAATCTGACTGATGGAGAAAAGAACATGGATTTTTACACTGTGTTTTGTGACTTTTAGCCAGCACAGAGGGAGGTATGAGCAGTAGAGAGGTGATGTAAGAAACGCCTTCAACGTTGGATGTGTTAAGTGTCAGAAACGATGACTTCTTCCTGAGAAGAGCACCAGATTCATCACAAGGAGTGGCCAACTGCATTCTGTGTTGAAGAAGTTAGAATTGTTTCCCTTTTTGTTGTTTTCTGTTCGATTTGTTTTTGTTGTTGTTGTTTTGTTTTTTTCTTTTTTTGTGTCTTTGTTTATTGATATTTCCTCTTCCTTCCTAGCAAGGCTGCCAATGTATATGCTCACAAGAATAAACAAAGATTGCAAGAACCTTGTCCTCGTGGCACCAGAAGGGCAAAAAGTTAGAATGGGTTCTGTAATCTAGTCCCCACCATTCCTGGGTGCAATTCAAGACACCCCTCTCTGAGAAAATCCTTGTCCTTAGCAAGACATTTGAAACATCAACAACCAGAATAAATTCAATTTCATTGCTGTTTTGCACTCCTCCTCTGCTCTCCCCCATATGGGACATGCCTCATGCAAACTTACAGAACCCTTCATCTCCTTGCAAACTACACTAAGCTATTTTCCCTAGGAAACTATCCCAAAAAAGAAAATTGCTGGTTGAGCAGGATGGCAACACAACTGTGAAAGAGGCACATTTCCTTGTGCTTTACCAACTGCCTATCAGAAGGCACTTGTCACTTCTTGCCTTGGAGTAACTGGAAAACATATCACGAAGGCTGCCAGTAAAAACTTCAGTCACAATTTACACCAGGCTTGGCCTTCAGCATCCACCAACTTCTGTGGATCAGCCACATGTTTGACTTTACTCCTTGACACTCCTAGATCTGAAGACAGTAATAAAGAACAACTTAGGGAATAAAGAAGTTAACAACACAAAAGAAAAAATAACTGACTCAGCTGCTCAGCCATAACACAGAACTCTGCTTAAATGCTGAGCTCCCCTTCCTAGACACTTTGCTGAGATCCCAGTTGCCCTCTGTGTTTAACAACAAGGCTGAATCAAAAGTGAGTGAATTAGAATCAGTTTAACAGGTCAGCCTAGGCAAGCTCAGGTGGTGACTGTCAAGACGGATATGTACAGCATGTTGCAGTCCATAACATCTTTATCTAAACAGTGCAGCCACTTCAATGGGACATTCAAACTTGCAGCAGTGATGGGAGACAGAATGGACAAGCTGAGCTACGAGGCCTGCTCTGAAAGCAATGCTTCCTATTTTATTATGCTGGCCTATGACATCAGTGGCGGATGCTAGTGGTATGGCAATAGAGGTTGACCCCTCCAATATTCTGTTACATTTTATTGCCATGCCATCTGTTGATGACAGCAGAGATATAGTCTGACAAAATGGTGTCTGACAATGAAGTGCAGATGAAGCAAAGATGTGTCACTGAATTTCTCCATGCGGAAAACACAGCACCCACTGACATCCATCAACATTTCCTGAACAGTGATGGAGACCAAAGTGTGGATGTGAGCACACTGAAGCAGTATGTGGAGCACTTCATCAGTGGCAGCAGCAACGTGGAAGACAAGCCACATGCTAGACAGTCATGCATAGCAACGTCACACCATGAAATAGAGAGCATCTTGAACAGCTTATCTGCACAAGTTGGCAGAATACAACCTAGGAACCATATACAGAGCTGAATATCAGCTTAAATGCACTCAAAATGAGGGCTGC
Source organism: Pavo muticus (assembly GCA_016647715.1). Classification (NCBI taxonomy): domain Eukaryota; kingdom Metazoa; phylum Chordata; class Aves; order Galliformes; family Phasianidae; genus Pavo; species Pavo muticus. The sequence goes on along the minus strand of JACDJE010000039.1, from coordinate 277,313 downwards.
AACATTGCAAAGTTTGTGCCAGGTGGGTCCCACAAATGCTCACACAGAAACAGAAAGAACATCATATGCAAGTTTGTCAGGACCTACTAAACTAACACAAGGCTGAAGGTGACAGTTTCCTGGATTGCCTCACTACTGGTGATGCAACTTGTCACCGCTATGAGCCAGATTCAAAATGACAGTCTATGGAGTAACATCATGTGAATTTTGCATCAAATAAAAAGTTCAAGATGTATCCCTCAGCAGGTAAAGTGATGTTCATTGTCTTTTGGGATAAGAAAGGGGCAATCCTTCTGGATTTCCTGGAACCTAGGTAAGCCATCAACTCTAAGTGCTACATCATGACAGTGACCAAGATGAAGGCTCAAACTTCCAGAGTCAGGTCAGAGAAGACAACCTTCCTCTTGCAACATGATAGTACCAGGCCTCATACCAGTTTGAAGGCTGTGGAGCTCATCGCCATTCTTGGCTGTACTTTCCTACCACATCCATCATATAGTCCAGATTTGGCATCTTCTGACTTCTGTTTGTTCAGGCTGATGAAAAACGGACTGCACAAGCAATATTTTTCTAGCAAAAATGCCATCATAGCACTGGAATAGATTTTTTTTTTTTTTATAAGCATGGCATGCAGTCTCTAGTTCATTGCTGGCAAAAATGTATAGCTAATGATGGTGGCTGTTGAAAAACAGTGTTTTGTAGCTGAGAATTTGCTCTATCAAATAGTGTTATTGTACTCTTTGTAGCTGGTGTAGTTTCCATGGAAATAAATAGAAGGCACTACATTTGAAGTGACCTAGGTATGAGGCTTCAGCTTGTTTGAAATTAATGAGGGACTGTGATTCCCTTGGATACCTGACTCCAAAGCAGAGAATGTTTTCCATTAGAGAGAACTCACAACAAGGCTCAGCAGTCGCACTTTGTTTAGATTTTTATAAACCAGGCTTGTACAACGCTGTTCACTGTCAATATTCAAAAAGGCACAGCACATCGCATTTCCAGCTGCAGAGTGAGCAGAGAATTAGGCAGTGTAGGCATGAAAATGTTAGATTTAAAAATAAATTTTAAATGAGCATTTTTGGGAAGAGGCTTTTTTTTTTTTTTTTTTTTTTTTTTTTTTTTTTTTTTTTTTTTT
>JACDJE010000039.1:212079-275119 GCA_016647715.1 Pavo muticus | reverse complement strand
CTTCCTCTTCGCGCCAAGTCCTCCCCAGGGAAGCCGCACCTCTCCTCCCATCAGGATACTCCACATGCCCATAAGGGGCAGTAAACGGAACCAGAACATTAACTCTTTAACTCCTACTGGTTCACATGATGTTCTGATGTGGAATACTGATCACAAAAGAAAAATCACCAAACCACAACAATTTCCCATGTTCCTCCTTCGGATGCAGCTGCACAAGGCTGAGAGCTAAGCTCATGGTCCCCAAAATGTCTCTCCTGACCGTGCAAGTCCTGCCGCTTACCTTATGCTATTCCCAACGCTTCTTGGATTCTTTCACAAGATCATGCAGCTACCCTACATGTGGCAAAACACAGAACTGAAACTGCTCTGCCAAGAACCTAATGAGTCCAGTGTGAGAACAGGACTGGAAACACACAACAATTAGTTGGTGGTAAAAGAACACAGAGCAGTGAAAAACTTCTAGCAAAAGCAAGTAACTAAACTGATTCAGATAGATAGAATCTGCAGGACAGCTGACCTGAATTCCCACCATCAGTATGAACAACAGCCCTCTTCCTGAATTTCAACTGCATCATGAGGTTCAGGCACAGAGTACGCTGAGCTGAGCATGGGCAGTTACCAGCCAGCTGCTTTGCTGGGCAGCTTCATAGGGCACAGGGCTCACTGTTCACATGGATGTGGCCTCAGTGCAGGCTGGAGCACACCTAGCTGTCCTTCCAAACCTCACTTTGGTAGGAGAGTATTGGACAATATTTAATAAACCACTACAGTCTCTGCCCATGTGTCCTGCCAAACTATTACTAGAAAGTGCATTTGCCAAAGTGCAAATTTTCCACTGAATAAAGCCATTTACTCTAGTGACTATCTGCAAAATCTATGTAGAGCATTCCAGGAACTATTGTTGTTAATAACATTCAAAAAGATCTAAAAATCATGGTGATGTTCTTTGCTCAGGGGAGAGAAGGTAGCCTAATTTTGGACCCAGTTTCATTAGGATTTGTGTTCTGTAGAACAAGGTCTGGAACAAGAGCCCTTTGCTATCAGCACACCAAGATTTTCAACCGCTGCAGCTACACTACTTTTTCCCCAAAGAGAAAAGCTGGGGCCAAAGATAAACAAGGCCAAAAAAACCAAACCAAACCAAACATTAAAGACAAACAGGTGTACCAGGCAAAAGGAAAAAAAAAAAAAAAAAAAAAAAAAGCATGAAATGCATGCATGTGCTCTCAGTACTGCAGGGCGGCACTGAATACTGAGAAATCCAAACCCAAGGCGGTACTTTCTGGGCTCCAGAACCTGTAATTAGGCTCAAGACTGCTGTCAACCTACTTCCATTCAGATGAGACAAAAATAACTTCTCCACTGAAAAAAGATTGCTTATTGCAGAAACAAAGTCTATGAAAAATGTTAGATACCTCAAGTACTTTTATTTTTTCTCTGCTTTATTATAAGGCCATACACAAACTGACAAGTCTTAATGAACTACTAATTCTATGCTCACAAAATAAATGTCTCAAAATGCAGAAATGTTCTTTAGAGTGGAGACTTGATTCTTAAAGGGTAAATGAGAAGACTCAACAGTAACAATGAAGGAAACAACTCTTTTCCTTGAAATGACCAGGCATTTTAAAAAGGATATGCAAACATGAAAGACATTCCCAGACAATCTTGAAGACCTCATGTCCCATCACCTTAACTGCAATGCAAAACTGACTCTAGGAATTGATATTGTTAATAATACTCTAATAAAAAATCATTGCATGTACTTCGCTACTCTACTGAAGTGTCATTCTTCTAGGCACTGAAGACCATGGGAGATTCGAAACTTACTTCTATAAAGATGAACAGCCAGGAATAAGAAAATAGAAAACCCATAAACATTCTTTAAAAAGAAGTAAGCCTGCAAGACAATGGAACATAGATAAACAGAATTCTTACCTCTTCAACACTTTTGTTGTTACCTAGAGATTAATAAAATGACATTTTTCATTTATTTTTATTTTTCCCTCCCAAAGTCAACATGATATACAACAGGGTTTCAACCTTTTATGCTTTACTGGAATAATTTTTACTGCTTTTAAGTATCCTGTAAGAAGATTTATCTACATCATCTTGTTCACTAGTGAGCAACTTGGTATAAGACATCTTTCCAATCTCTCACTGTGAATACGTAGGCTAGGCTGATTTGTATTATGACAAAAAGTTCTACAAGGCATTATATAACAACGCAAACATCTCCCTCATCCTTTCTAGAATTAGCCATGAAATTAAACATAAAAAATATTTTCAAGTAATTTAGTTCTCTTTATGTAATTTAGGCCAACATGTAGGTATGACATAAGCATACACATATATATTTCTCTTCTAGATTCAGGGCACTAGCACACAGAGCCTTATGTTTCATATTACTGCACTTCTTCAAAAGCTTTGTTCCGTAGGTATTCAAAAGAGCAATTTTAGGATTAACTTAAGCCAACCTGGCTTCTGCCTGCTCTCCCTCTGCTCCTAGTTGCACGGAAAGAACCTTCTAACTCCTTTGCTTCAGTACAAGCAGTAGTGCAATTGTAGTAAGGTTCAAGAAAGCTCAACCAGCTGAAAGCTGATAGCTCTTTCCCATTGGATTATGATTTGGCTCTAAGGCAATTAATTCAAATTATGTCTGCTGTGGTTCCCCTTGTCTCCCTCCCCCATCTGTTTTATATGTGCATTTCTTTGATAACAGTTTAGCAAGGACGCTCAGTACACAGACGAGAATGGCTGCAGCAGTGCAAAGGCATTCCTACTGCAAGGTAGCAACACCTTTTATTTTTTAAGAATTTTGAAATTTAAAAATAAAATTTTTATAAAATCTGGTTCACCATTCAACACTTGAGCCACAAGTTTATTTTGCCTGTCACCACAATAGTTTGTTCTGCGTGTCTACTGCTGTTCCTTCTGTAAGACTTATGCATGCTGAATTCTTGTCATAGAAAAAGCCCACCCATTCACATGCTTTCATGGAAACGTGAGGGCTTCACGGTGAAGTTTTGCAATACAGATGAACTAACTTAATGGTTCACTGTCACCAAAATAAGGAGGTCTTATTCTTTCTTTCACCGCTTTCTCTCTGCTGTTGCTTGGCACTGGCTCAGGAACAACCAAACCCTGATTTGGCTGAGCTTACTACACTGGCAGAGAAATAACCCAACAGAAAAAGTGAATGGTTTTTGTCAGTTTATCTAAAGAGGTCAGATGAATACTAACAAAGAAGTACAGGACACCTTTTTCAATATAATGGTGCCTTTACCAGGTTTGGCTGACTCCAGAATGATGACAGGAACACGTGAGGCAAAGGGTGGGGCAAGATGTTGTCATTAATGATCTGTTCAGGCTGTATTAACCCTTTGCGAGAATGAACAATTACCTGATCAGGGCCAAGAACTGCATAAGACACCAATATGATGTGCAGAAAAATGGCGTTTAATCACACGTGGCATTCGTTTATATACCTTTTGCTCTACTTCGTCTACACCCCTAAAGGTGTATTGTCCAATTACTGAGCTCGGGGGGGCACTATCCCGTGACATCCCGTAGCCTCGCTGTCGCCTAATACAACAGCAAGAGAAGTGTTGGTTTTTTTTTCCCCACATTCACCTTAAGGTTATTTAAGATTATTAGGTTTTAAAACAGTTATTCATTACAGCATTAAATAAAGTAGCATTATCACTTTTCATGGCTATCTTATCCTTTCACTTACATCACTGCTTACCAACTAGCCAACAAACTTGATTGGTAAACAAAACTTGGTTTAGTAAACAAAATAATTACTTACCTACAAAACCCTTTTCCCCAACAAGTTTAAGGGCAATTTTATCTGCCAAAATGGAAGAATTTCCATGTGCAATGTTAGCAAAAGGTCCAGCATGAACAAATACTGGTGTTCCCTGAATGATAAAAAAATATATATTTTTCATTAGTTTAATGGATAGCTTAGAACACGAACTCAATAGACTTGCAAAGTAATCAAGACAATATACAAACCAAAAGCATGCAGAGCAACAAAAGGGAAACTTGGAAACTATTACGTGTATAATAAAAGTTGTTGTTTTCCCTTGCCCCACAAACACAGCAGTATTATTAAGAAAACAGGCCTTATAGACCAAAAAAATCCTTTTCCTTTCATAAATAATATTTTCTGTTGTAACCTAAGTATTTCACTTATGTTTCTCTACATAACATTAGTGAAATAATTAGGTTATGATAGAAAATATTTTCTAATTTCACTAACAATGAATACAAATCTCTCACAAATAGCAACAATGAACACCTGTTCTTATTGCTTCCTATAGAAGCAATTATACATAAATGATTGTTTTGCTTAGAACAACAGCATAGCATTCCTTTGCCACTGGCACATAAGTTTTCAGGCTTGATCAAAGAAAACTGTTTTGTTGTTTGTTTTTTTTTTAATTGAAAGTGGGAAGAGGGGGACATACATACATATTGGCAGAGGATGTTCTTCAGAGACTAGACAACTGAGTTAGAACCTAAAGACAATTCTGCCTCATACATGTCAGAGAAGAAATAGTGGAAAAGTAGCAGAAAAAGTAAATAAACCAGAAATCGTGCCCTGTAACAAGAAGAATGGTATAGATTATTACTGTCAAAACACACTGATGTTAGTGTTTAGATTGTTTTTGTTTTCTGTCTGATAATGATTATATACTGCAAAATCTATAGGGTTTTATGCATTTATACAAAAATTTAACTTGAACTAGATACACCTTCAACATCTTATAACATTTGGGCATTATCTAACAGGAGGTACAGTGCAAAATACAAGATTATCCCAAAGGGCTTGGAACTTACTTAAATAAAATGCTACCCTACTTTACCAACCTAAGCCTATCCTTCCTCAGGTTTTACTTCTACCTTAATACAGCATTTACCCTCATATCATTCAAATAAATAATATTGCAGTTTTCTGCTACTAGATTGAAATCCACATATTCTCATTTATGTTTTAGCACCCAAGAAGTAATATTAAACATAACAAGTTCTTAATTTCTTGTGGCAAGCAATTGCAGTGCCATTCTCATTACAACCTAGCACATACATCAGCAGAGGTGACACATGGAAGCAGAAGTACAAGTGATGAAAGAGCAGCCCAGCCCATACCTCAGCAGCTCATGCACAGAGGGGCCAGAAGGGCCACAACATCTCCAGCACAATTGTTCTTCCAAGATTTCAACCACACAACAAGGATGGGAAGAGATTTGGACTGTGGGACACCACCACAGCTCAACAGGATATTCATATACAGGCTCTTGAAAAGATTATAGCTTTCTCAATAATGGCTACTTGCAGTCACAGCCACTGATACTTACAGTATACCAAATTAACAGCTGCTCTGTTACGCATGGTATAAATAAAGGCTAAACATTATGGGATCAGCTCACAAAGGAACAAATCTGTCATGACAAACATGGATAAACACTACAAAATCATTATGTGCAATTCAAATAAAGTAATCTCAGTTCTTCAATACTAGATACAAGCTCTTTCCAATGGGAAAGAGCTATCAGTTTTCAGCTGGTTGAGCTTTCTTGAACCTTACTACAATTGCACTACTGCTTGTACTGAAGCAAAGGAAGAATGGCACAGGGGTGCATTCTGTTGACTGTTCTCACAACAGAAAATTTAATTATCCAAGTTTTAGTACAAGAAAATAACAGCATAGAGAAAGTGGTGAAAGAAAGAATAAGACCTCCTTATTTTGGTGATAGTGAACCATTAAGTTAGTTCATCTGTATTGCAAAACTTCACCATGAAGCCCTCATGTTTCCATCCAGAATACCAGTACCAAAGAGACCCCTTGCCACATAGTTGAAATCAAAACACACTTCTAAACTACTGACGTGGAAATATGTCGTTTTATATGGCAATCCTGGAAGGAGAATAGACTAGGTACTTAAGAGAGTGAACTCAAGCAGAGCCCCAGGATCCTCCAGCACAGTCTGGAATAGAGACAACAGCATCTTCCCCAGCCAACTTCAGTCACTCCATATCAGTCCAGCCACCTCACTTATTTTCTTTACATTCTTAATAAGCTATGTCAGGAAACAAAGAATGGCACAGGGGTGCATTCTGTTGACTGTTCTCAGAACAGGAAATTTTATTATCCAAGTTTTAGTACAAGAAAATAAACTCTGATTGTCAGTAAATATCTAGAGTTATCTGGCAGCTAGAAGGATGTTTATAATACTTACTACCATCTTTACTGTGAGTGGCACGTTGAATGTAACATGAGGAGACCATCGCAGAGCAGCCAGACTGCATCTACAAAGAGTTATCCCATACAGCAGCTGCTCTGTTACGCATGGTATAAATAAAGGCTAAACATTATGGGATCAGCTCACAAAGGAACAAATCTGTCATGACAAATGTGGATAAACACTACAAAATCATTATGTGCAATTCAAATAAAGTAATCTCAGTTCTTCAATACTAGATATAAGTTCTGCTGAAGCCAACATTTTATTGTAGGTGGAGTCTACAACACCGAGCTAGCATTTCCTTTACTTTCCATTCGGGGATTTTTCTGTCATTCTTGCTTATAAAACACAGTCAACCACTAGTTCCTTAAGGTGGCGCTTCTGCTGACAGAATAAAAGGGTCATGACAGAAGTCAACAGAGCAAGAAACATCTTCAAATAGAGCAAATTAAAATACACTAATCAATTAATGTATAAAAACAAATAAACACACACACACACACACACCATTCACACCAGTTCAATACAGGACTGCTGCTCAGACATCTTTGATTTTTCAACTTCTAGACCTCTTCTCCAGTGTATGCAAAAGTTTTTTCAAAGCTAGTGCAGATCTGCAGAGTAGGTCACTCTTCTCCCTCTTTCAGAGGTTCTTAGAAGCAATTCCTCACACCACCACAGCTCAACAGCATATCCATATACAGGCTCTTGAAAAGATTATAGTTTTCTCAATAATGGCTACTTGCAGTCACAGCCACTAATACTCACAGTATACCAAATTAACTGCCAATATCAGCTAGAAGTCATCCAGAAGCCTTCCTGCTGCCCCTCCTCAGGCAGCCTTTTTGCCTTTCCCCAACATCAAAGTGGATTTGCCTTGCTGAAGTTTCATCCCTAACTTGCAGAACAGGCTCATGGCATAGTCTGAGCTATGCTTGTGTTCTATGTAATTACATTATTTTGTTTTTTTCACCACTTCTGTGCTGCAGACACTGAATGCCCTTATCACAGGATCATTTCTGATGTTATTGCTGTCACCTCAAAGTGTTGGTGCTAATGGTCTTTACACTTACACTGAGAAATTTGCTTCCTTCAGGGAAAACAGATTATGTTTCCCAGTTACTTGCTATTGTTACGTCTTTGGAAACTTGAAATTCCTCTTCTCTTGGATGCTGCTTATTAGGATTATTTCAAATGAAGTTTGGGCTTCACATCTCCTCATTTTGGTTTGTGAGAAAAGATGACTTGTAATTCACACATATCAGAAAGACATTGTTCCTTACAGCAAAAGGGATATTATTACATCCATCACCTCAGAGTACATTAGGGTTGGCATGGTATAAAATCTATCATTCTGGAAGGTTCTAAACAGATGCGTCCCTTTCCTTTTTTTGGAAAAATTAGGGTTACCAAATTAGCTACTCAAGCTGTTAACAAAAATTAATGAGAGCTATTTATTCACAAAATGGAACATTTTGAAACAAGCTTGAAGCTCAAGAACAGCAACAATGGCATGAGCAGTAAGAGTAGACCATTGTACCTCTACACCCAAGCAACACTGCAGTCCAAGAGGCACGCACCACCTAAAGTACAGTATTATCTTCAAAAAGATTTAGATAAGCTGGAGATTTTCATTCTCAGATAGATGAATGATACTAGTCTGCAAAGCCAGCAGTATTGAAAGGGTGAAAAAAGTCCTCAGTGGAAGGAGCGTGAAGCAGTCTTCTGAGCTGGTGGTAGTTCTAATAATAACTGCGTAAGAATAATTTTTGGGAAAAATATCCTTGGATACTGCAGTCAGGGCCCTCCTAACAAGCAATATGATTGATGAACGCTGGCAAATGTTTCAGCCATACCATAGTTCAAACTAGGAAAGAGTACCACATAAATGGCAGAAATTTTTAATTGCACTGAAATGTGAATATGCAGAAATACAGTGGAAAAAAAAAAGCATGCAAGTCCAAGAACAAAATGCCTATCAATTGAAATAAACTCTTCTTACAGTTATAATTGTCTTTTAGAACGCTATAACAAAATAGTATTTTCTAACAGGTACGTGAAGTGCAATTAGAGAAGCTAATTTGTTAGTGATGCTTAACACACAATATGTTATCTTGGTGGTGATTTAATACACATTTCTGGCCATCACATTTTGAATTCCATTTGACCTCTAGTTTCTGTTGGTGGATTTTTTGTATTAACTTCTGACACATGTATACGCTTCATGCAGCCACATGAAAGAACAGATGTTTTTTGCAGAAGAAACAAATTAGGATGTCTATAGCAAAGCAACACATACTATGACCTAAATTCTAATACTCTCTGAGAATAGCAAGTTGTCATTATCCAAACACAAAAGCAAAAATGTAGTTATGACTTTGATGTGCTGTAAAAAGACACTTATCATCTAGGGACTGTGAAAGGAATTTTTTTTTAAAAAAGGACTCAAAAGGTATAAATGCAACTAGAGTTATCAGTTAATAAACATTTGCTAAAATGCCGTTATAGAGTTGACCCTGGCTTGAACCTTGAAAGTTAAGCGCGGTCACTGGAGGGAAGTACTACAAGGACAATGTGGAATTTGAAAGCTGGAGAAGGGCAGATACTGCAAGCCATACTCACCTCTAATGTTTGCATTAGTGTTGGCTTAATTGCATCTTTCATCAAAACTGCCAAAGCACCTGTTACTCCCTAAAAAAAAAAAGAGTTCACATTTTAAGGATGTCAGTTTTAAAGTGCAATGTTTCTGAGCTACACTTGAGAATATAGTTAAAACAGAAAAAAAAAACAACAACTTACAGTCCAAAGGAGAAAGTGTGCTCACAAATTATAATGGATAAGTAGTATTAGTGTTTCATAACATGCATATTTAGAAGTTACCTCAAGATTTCTAGCATATTGTATTACAGTGCCAGAAATAGTTGTGACTGTACTCTGGGTACAACCTGGGTAAAAGACAGAAGGTTAATATTCTTCAGAAACAGAATATTAAGTGATCAGCATGAAGATGTTCACAGGAAAAAAAAGATGAAGTGGAAGCAAAGGACTCTGAGATTTGAGAAAGCGAGGTGACAATAACTTGTAAAAATAGCCCAAAGAAATGACAGATGTATTTCTTTCAAGACAGAATCAATAGTGTGAATCAATAGCTAGCAACAACCAGAAAGGGTAACTTGTAAGACCTGTATGTGTAATAGACACAGGAAGAAAGCAGGCACAGAATAAATAGCAAATGCATCCTGAGATCAAAAATTAGAGATGCCTCATTGTGATGACAAGAGGACAAAGGGACCTGAAGGAATCACTGTGTTCTAGTTTTAAAAACATCTTATTCTTCCCTAAAAATTTTGCTGGATATTAAGTATAAATTTGACATTGACTAATTTTAAAAGAGAAAGTCATGACATCCTCGTACAGCACTTATACTAAAATTCAATTTCCATTTTATTAAAAAAAAAATTAAAAAATTGAGTATGCACAGCGCTATCAAACTACAAGCAGAGTGCTATCTAGGAACCACAAAACATACATTCCTATTTATTCCTAAATTATTTAGATTCTGATAAGAGAATTTATTTGTTTTTGAAAGAACTTAATCATGGATAGAAAAACAAAAAGTAGCAGTTTTACAAGGAGTAACTCAAAGGTTTTCCAGAGAACACAAAAAATTATTTTAATACATTATTATATTGAAAAGAAACATTAAAGCCAAATAAAAATAAAAGCTGCTGTAAAGTATTTAAAATGAAGGTTGAAAACCATGGATCTGTTATCTGAGTAGCCTATCAGGAGCCAAACTATAACCTTCAAAGAATAGCAACAAAAATAGTGTCTGTGCTAAAATTATACTGTGTTAAAATCCTCATGATAGATGAGAGACACTAAAGTACACCATCATTACATAAATAAAGCATTTTTATATGAATTAAAATTTCCCCTAAGTATCACATCTGAACTCATACTTAACAAGAAAACGAAGGATTATGTTTGACCTTAGCTAAAAATGAATTAAAAGCAGAACAGTACAACTGATTTCTACTAAAGCATAGCAAGTGTTACTTTAGAGGAGAGTTAAGTGAAGGACTTTTTTCCCCCCCATTTTGGAAAACCCTACCATCTGCAAACCCCAACAGATTCACAACGATGTAATGAGAAACAGGTAGCGAAACAATCTTGTCTTCCCCCTTCTGAATTGGAAAAGAGCTGCTACTGTTGTTGCCTTTGATATCATCTAATTTAGTCTCAAAAATTTTTCTGAAGTGGGCATATTTTTAGGCTACTAAATATTAAATCTGTTTAATACAACAGCTTCCTTTTTAAAAATGATTTAATTCACTTCTAAAATTTGAAGAACTTACAAAATAAAATAGCGAATTCCCAGTTCCACATCTAACAATTTAAAATGACATGGAACAAATTTCAGTAAAACCTAGCTCTTAAACCTTCTAATTTATGAAAACAAATACATTCTCTCCACTATTTATCACAATGTGGAATTTGAATTCATGAAAAAAAAAATTTTTTTTTATTTTTTTTTTTTTTTTTTTTTTTATTCTTTTTTTTTTCTTATTTTTTTTTTTAAACATTTCCAAGCCAGCTGATACAGCTTTCCTCGGATCAGGGGCACAATTCTATTCCACCGCCAAAGAATGAGACAATGCTTATGCCTAGTTGCTAGCAACATAGCCCCGTAACACCTAGGTGAGTTCTTCATGTTCTGTCTCACAGAAAACAGGAGCACATACATGCACTTGTCAGGAGGTTACAGGCACTAGAAATATCTGAAGAAAAAAGTTGTTTGATTTTACTCAGTTTCTTCCTCTATCTCAGTTTTTCCAATGTCATATAGCATAAGTTATTCATTTGCCATCTGCCTTCATGCTAAAAGAGAAACAGCTGCTGATACTTTTCAGTGCATGGACACTGAAGTAGTTTACAATCTTAACATGTAAAAGGCAATTGTAATTGTAAAAGCGATTCAAATTTCAGAGGAAAAAATGCCAACAGAAAACTTTATATCAGGTCTACCAACTGGTCAATGGCAAGGTTAACTACCTGAGCAGCTAGGGATCAGCCCTAATGCTCTTCTTGGGAAACCTACTGGAGGTCTGACAAGTATTAACTCATGCCAGCTGTAACACCTGATTAGAAGTTTCTGTCATCTGCTTCATGCTTGTCAAGACCACCAAGCTCATTATTCAGAACAAGAATGCAAACTACACGGACTGGAAAGAAGACTGTGGGGGAGAAGATGATGATGACAACAAAGATAAAGAAAAAAATAAAAGGGATGCTTTTTCACCCCCTCTCTCTTCAAGTCAATAATGACTGATATCTTCTCTCCTTTGCTTTCTGATAGTTTTTAACCAATCTGGTAAAACAGGGAGGCAAAAAAAATCCAAATACTTTCTATGCATTTCCACTTTATCAAAAACTTCTTTCATACTAGACATGCATCTGGACACAGCTCATTGTATCATTGTATTCCTTGCTGAAAACAAAGAAAAGGAGATGAAAAGACTCGAGTTAGTGAACATCATATCTATCTGCCTTTGTAGTTTTAAATATATTTTGTGTCAACAAAAAAATTACCCTACATTTTCATATCTGTCTGCCATAACTCCATCAAAATAAATTTTTCATTCCCTCCTATCCCCAGTCCTCCAAGCAGCTAGCAAACAATTGGATTTGATTTGCAAAAATATTTTAGGAATCAGGTTCCCTCTTCTAATTCAGAGGAGGTAGGTAAATGTTTCCATAAAGGAATTAGACACTTAAGACACTTATACATCAATTAAGTATGTAAGCAGCCTAAGGATCATTATCTTTCTACTAACTCGCTGTTAAGAGAAAGAAGTTGGACTCATTACCAAATGTAATACGGACACCCATCTCTCTTGGGTTCCCTACTGCAACCGTTATTAAGTACTTGTGAAAATAATACCCCTTCCAACAGTCACGGGTGCAGATATGCTCCCCAGGACAACACAAAAATCACAGAACAAAAAGTAAATTAAAATTACACATGACACAGGAAAAGCAAACTTAGATGAAAATCCACTCTTTCAAAATCACTTCCACAGGAACAGTCTCTGAAGTTTATCAAGAGCGGAAATGAAAGCCAGCAACAGATAAGGAAGGCCACTGAAAGTAAGTACTGAGAAATGAATAAGAGTTACACAGACTGAAGGGCAAAGAAACATTGCATTTCTTTGTAAGAAAAACAGCTAAGTACATATAACTTCCTTTTGTTTGAAACTATAGTCTCTAACAAAATGATAATATTTTTCTGCAGCATCAGTTCTGTAAAAAACTGAATCTTAAACTGTAAACCAAGAAGGGCTGCAACTACTTGTGTCTAAAGTAAAGTATGTACGCACTGTTTCTGTTGAACCAGTGAACAAAACATATTCAGCTGACAGATCATTTATAAAAATAAATATGAAGCTTTTTTTTCTGTCCTGGAATTATTGAAATCTAACAGCATGGTACAGAAAGCAAACTGAGAAGTCTTATTTAAAAAAAATAGTGACATTTATTTAATATTTTTCATAGCTGCTGAAATACTAATCTAGAGCATACATACCCATTTAATTTCACATAAAGATATGGCATATGTCCATCAAAAGTCTTCTATACTGTACGAGCCAAAAACCAATTCAGTCTTCAAAATACTGTACAATGAACACCACATTTTGGCAAAGACTTCTATACATTTCATTACAGAGGCCAGATATTTAATCCATTACTCTTGTGGAAGAAGTCTTCTCAACTCATGAAACATTCAATTTATCTTTTTTCTATTACCCCTAGCCGGTCGCTGCATCTGGTTTATATCTACCAATGTGTATTTTAGGTTTTACCATTGTATTATTATAAATATATTGAATATAAAGTCAAAATTAAGAGCAATTGTGTTTTTGTGAAGTATATTGCTTGTACTTCTGGAAACAAATCACAGAGAAGGGTTTAGTGGTTTCGGTTCAAATAGATTTCAGTGAACTAAGGACTACTGTCAAACGTTTAAACTTAAATTCAACCTTGTCACATATATAAAAAGACAAACTCCAGAATTTATTTATTTTTTCAGTTGTAGGTAGGATTGACCAGCACCCACTAGTCATGTTGTGTGAGTACTTCTCATGATAAAGCTGTTGCTAAAACTTGTTAAAACTATAAGCAACCACAGTTCTTTGGGCTAAAATGCTCCATAACAAACCATCTATGGTAGATTCAAGCTTTTCATCTTGTTTTATGAAAACATAAGCCAAAATGATTGAACTGTTCTTGAAATGAGAGCACTGGAAAAGCAAGTTATCATTCAGTTGTCTTGAGCTCTTCCCTTTATGAGTTGTAAAGGTTTGGGTTTGGTTTTTTTTGTTTGTTTGTTTGTTTGGGGTTTTTTTTTTGCCTCCTCTCTGCCTCTGATTCTGAAGAATGAAAATTCAGGAGGAGAATGGCTTCACTTCGAACTTCTTATCACATCCTAAAATTTACTCAAGATATTAAACTTCAAAAAAACAAAGCTACAGTTCACAGATACTCATTTGTGAATGCTTAGTTCTGCCTCATCCTGTCTATAAAGCTTTGGCTGCAATTCACAGTATGCTTACAGCCCAGGACGTAGCAACTACATCTACACTCTGCATCAGGCTCTTAGCCTGGACATCCACATCACAAGAAAGATGTCTTCCTCTTGATCCTAAAAGAATCCTCTTCTAAGATGTATGACGAGGAGACAGAACCTGAGCAGTCCAAAGCAACAGGAGTCAAAAGCTGAGCTTGTAGAAGCACAGTTACATAGGCAGCACAAGCAGCAGAAGAGTGCATATTGAGATTAAAGTCTAGAAATAGAATGCTTAGTTGCAAGCTATTCAAACAGACTGACCACCACTAGGAATAAAGCTGAAAAGTAGTTGAAGCACTCTACAGAACTGAAATTTATCTTCTGCATGTGTATGACTTATGACATCGTATGGTCTTCGATCATACATCTCCTTCTATTGTTTCCAGAGGATTCAACTTTCTGCAGTACGCTTTCACAAGTGTAGTACAGTACAGTTATTCATAAGCATGCTCCCCCTTGCGCAAAGTAACTAGTATTAAATTTGATAATTTGGCCTTTTAGGACATTTCTTAAAACCCAGTATCATGGTATCTTACTTCTTCACCAATGTTAATAACTACAAAGAAATGAACACACAAGGATTAAACTCAAAAGTATCCACTAACTTGGGGTGCCCACTCTATGACAACATAAAAATAATTTCTTCTGATCCTGTTCAAAGTCAGTTTTTCACCCTTTCCACAGATTTGAATTGTTTAGCTCCCAGGTACTGCACCACATGGAGGAACACAAAACTCCTCATGTACCACAAGATTCAGAGAGACAGCATAGTTATTGGACCCAAGGAAACGGCCACAAGTGGCACCAAAAGAGATTTAGATTAGACATGAGGAAAAACTTTTTCTCTCAGAGAGTGGTCAGGCACTGGAATGGCCTGCCCAGGGAGGTGGTGGAGTCGCCGTCCCTGGCAGTGTTCAAGAGGCGTCTGGATGAGGAGCTACGAGCTATGGTTTAGTAGCTTGTGGTAGCAATGGTAATGGGAGGATGGTTGGACTAGATGATCTTGCAGGTCCTTTCCAACCTTGTGATTCTATGATTCTATCATATACAAACTGTGAAAAACAAAATAATAAAATTCAGCTCTCTGAAAAGGCACTTTTCTGCCTTAACCATGAAACCACACTCCTATTCTTCCTATAGTTTTTATCCTCACCTCTACCACATTCTGCAAGCAAGTATGTAGGAGTTTCTTAGAATCTGCACTCAAATCGTCCCTGTACATAGTATGAAGAGAACTTGAAGAAGAATGCAACAAGCATAGCTGCAGATGGTACTAATACATATTCTTGACACTGGTGTTTTTGTTTTTTTTTTCTCTGTGTAGTTGTTCCTTTGTATGATATAGAACAATATAGAACACTGTTTTAGAGGTACTGGAAACACATGTTCAGCATAAGTAACACTATCAAACAACTGAAGCACTAAACATAAGAAGTTTGTTTAGAAAATGCCAAAGAAAACCAAATTACTAAGACACTTTATTGAGTATAAATTTCATTTTATAGACTTAATGGAAACATTTTCAAGTTCTTTCTGCATTGTTCATAATCTCAGACCTAACATTTTCATTGAACTACAGATGAAAAAAAACTACACAAAAGCAACTGCTCTTTTACATCAAGATGACTAGCACTATGTGGATTAAAATAGGTTAAATATTTTGCACTATTAATACATTAAAGTACCTTCACAGAATGCTAGCATCAATAATTCATTAAATACTTTGCTTATCCATTATAAGGTAACTTGTTTCCCTACCCAGTTGAGTCCAAGTCATGCAATTGGAAAAGAGAAAAAACAAACAAACAAACAAAAAACCTGTCATCAAGAACATTAAATGTAGTTCTTCATAAAGGATACTCCAAAATTTATGACAGATGAAAAAATGCCTTAAAATGGAAGTTTCCTGCATAAGTGGGAGTAGTTTTTGCCTTTAATTTTAATGATGACTGTACTTAAAAATTTCCATACTCCTATCTTAATTTCAATCTCAACACTATGAAAGCTAGATATTATGATTTCATTTATTTATTAAAATTGAATCTATTGTGGTTGTAAAGACATTCCTGGTTTGTGGATTTTCTGTCTTTGTTGACAAGGTGCCTTTTGCTCATTCTCATTCTCTAGCACCTGAAGGGGGCCTACAGGAAAGCTGGGGAAGGACTTTTTACAAGGGCATGTAGTGACAGGACAAGGGGAACTGGCTTCAAACTAGAAGTGGGTAGATTCAGATGAGATGTTAGGAAGTGGTGAGACACTGGAACAGGTTGCCTAGAGAGGCTGTGGATGTCCCCTCCCTGGAAGCACTCAAGGTCAGGCTGGACGGGGCTTTGAGCAAGCTGGTTTAGAGGAAGGTGTCCCTGCCTATAGCGGGGCACTGGAACTAGATGTTCTTAAAGGTCCCTTCCAACCCAAACCATCCTATGATTATATGATTCTAAAATGCAGTAAGTTTGTGCAGTAGTCCATTACAGTGAACTTACTCCTGGCACAAACTTGGATTGCAAGGTGTAGTTCTTGTGAAGTCAAAAGTTAGTCATAAAGAAACAGGCGTGCGCTTGCAACCGCTGTCTACAGACTTACAGTCTGGCTATAAGGGCCGCGATTTGACATAAAGGAAGAACATCTCTTTCATAAGTGGAAGTAGAGAATTAGTGATGACTTAATAATATCAAGAGATAACACTGTCCCAAGCATTATTAATAATTAAGAATAGTCTGCTTTCATTCTGATCTAGTCATAAACATTCATGTGTTAACTATCACTGTAACACCTGAGCACTCTTCACAAACACAGTAGAGAGAGAGCTGGTAATCTTTGCTGACTCACTCAGTACACCAAAACTGTTTGCCTTAAAAAACTACCGAAGCCTATCCAAGCAGGTTATGGAGAACAGACACACATAAACCAGATGTTACCTGAAGACCTGGAGGAATAAGTTCTACATCTTGTTCTGATTGCAAGAAAGTTTTGGCCCAGATGATCTTTCACTGCACTGTTCAAAGCATAAAGCTTGGCATGCACCTGCCTTTCTAATGCTTCAAGAGGCAAAACAAACAAATCAGAGTTTATTCACAGGTACACGGCACTGAGCATACCAAATCCTCTGCTGTTACTGGTTCTCCCGTCTTGTCATTAGCCACTACGATTTTCCCCAGCCTCTCCTTCATATCTTCCAGACTAGTGGTAAGCGCAAGGATGGCCATAATTTCACTTGCAACAGCAATATCAAACTGAGCCTGTAAAACAGAAATGAGAATCACGAGTCAAATCAAAGTCAGGTCAAATACTCACAGGAAATCATTGGGAATAGACCATGGAAAGATAGAGTTAAGGTCCGAATTCAAACAAATTCTAAATTGTAACCCACAGGTTTTGAGATTACTCAAGCTAGAGTAACTGCAGAACACTTTGCTTGTATTTCTTCATTAATGCTCTCTGTTACACTTCATTTACTTGGGGACCAGTACCATGGAGTGCTTAGCCCATTGGCTCACATTATCCCCAGCAGAAACTCCCTGAAGGACCAAGAATTTCTTCTGCAGAAAAATAAAAAAATAAAAAATCACTAGATGTGTTTTTAGCTTTACTAGCATGAGCACAACATTGGTTTTTTGGGGGTAATTTTTTTTTCCCCCATCCCATAATGCTCTCCATTTTTTTTTCTTTAATTCTGGTCTCAAAAACATTTTTGTTACATTTGATCATTCTTTTTCTATGTAAACTCAAAATTTACAAGACTACCAGGTCCTGTGCTTGATCTATGATGACGTAAAACATATCCCTCCCGTCCCTTTAAAAATGAATAAATATATGTTAGGGAAAAAAAAATAACAACAAAGTGAAAGAAAATAAAGACTATATGCTGCAACAGTCCTATTGCTCCTCTAAAAATACAACCAGTAGTGCAGTACCTCAGCAGTACTTTTATTTCAGAACTTGCAGAACACAATAGCAGCATTTGTAGCAATTTACTATTAGTAAAGCCAAGGCCATATGCTGCCAGAATATAAACAGGAAAGAAAAGCATATTCTTTTAGCACAATACATTAATGAAATGGGGGTAAAAATGAGAACAATTTCTCCATATGTGCCTGTCTTTAGTTTCTGTCATAATGCTCAGAGCAATCTTACTGAGGCTGACCTCTATGTACTTGCATGCTTAGTCAAAGCTCGTGAGGACACATGAGTATTTCCTGGACTTGGCAAAACCAGGGAGATGCACACAATATGGAAAGTAAGAATTCATGACATAGGTGAGATTTTCAGCATAGCGATTCCAATGAAATACTAAAGTTACAATATATATGTTGTGTATCCCTTGCTAGCAGTTCTATATGCAAAAAAAAAAAAAAAAAACAACTGCATGGACAATTCACAGTGTTGAGATGGCCTGGAAGCTACTATCTTTTCTGAAGTTAAAAAGAGAACCTCTATAAGCCATTGCACAAATGTAAGACAGGAAATACACCTCAGAAATCTATGCTTAATCCATACAGTAGAATATTACCTAACTTCATCAGGATGTTTACTGGGAGGCAAAAATTAAATTTTAATCACTGATGTTGCTGTATAAACCTGTAAGGCCAGAAAAAGAATCCCAGGTAGACGCTAAAAGAGTAACAATATTTAATTGAAAAAACAGGCACAAAAGATTTTGCTATCAGATGCTATTTTCACTCTTAATAACCTTTACACACCTATGAAGTGCTGACAGAAGCCTTAGCTGAAAAGCCAGTTCTCTATTGATGAAAGGATCCACCCACATGGATTCAATTGCAGGATCAAGGCCATCAGTCATGTAATACTCTTTAGAAATCACAGCACCCCTCTTCATTAAAATGCATTCTTTTGTGCCTGCTGTGCTCTGCCATTTTACACAGGTGTCACTGATTTTAAGAGTGCTAGAACATCACTCCAAATGTTTATAAAATGCATCTGTTAACCATGAAGTCCTGTTTTATCTGGATCTCTGGCTAGTCCCTGAAATAAATTTTCCTAACTGTTCTCTATTTCTTGAGTCAGTAAGACCATGTTAAAATATAAATGGATATGCATCAATCCAAAGCATCAAAATTGAATGCATTGAGGTCATTTTAGCCAAAACAGCACAGAAGCAACATTTGACAGCATATGTCAACTAGTACTCTATTGCAAAACATCCCACATTTAATTCAGCAGCATAATTATGGAGGTAAAATGCTGCACGCTAAGGATGGCAGGCTGAAAGAAATCTAAACACACGAAACCATCTCAAGAGTTGAAGAAACATGTACCAAAGTATTGCCCCAGCCCATTAGCAGAGATAAGTCTCAGCTAATGTTGAGTTTTCTGTAAGTGACAGAGAGAAAAGTTTCTACCCTATGTGCTCAAAACCAAAAGAAATAAGCATTTCCCTTCAATTTCTCCCTCTGGTTTGACTGTCTTACATGCTGAACTGAACAAAAACATTAGCTCTATTTTTTGTTCTCTTTTATTTAGGCACAAAGCTCAGTGAAGGTCTGAAATTACAAAGAAGAAGACGAGAGTTCCAAAAAGAAGTAAAACTTTATCTACGCTACAATAACTACTTACTTCATTTCACAAGTCAGAGCTTCATGAACTTCCATTATCCAGGCTGTTAGATTACAACAATCATCATCAATTTAGCAGCAGCTTCACATCATTGCAATGACTCTGTTCCACCTGGCAGAGCTATTCCACATTGCATTGCTTCACAGCTGGATTTGCCCAAACCACACCATGAATACTTGTTCAGATAGTGTCAGTAAAATCTGGCTTTCAAGTTAGCAGTAAGACTTAAAAAGTTTCCAGAAGCTCTCATATGGTAACATAAGTTAGCTTTTTACACCACCAAAAAGCACGTCCATTATCATTTTCAGAATGACACCTTCAAGACAATGTATTAAAATTAAGCACATGCTCAAAGTTCTTACATTTTTACATTCCAAAGCTGAGGTGCATGATAGGAAAATGAAAACTTCAATAAAAAGTTAATGGTCATTTTCAGACCTCACTAATTGGACCAATAACACATGATGCTCCCCCTCTTCTCCAAGGTTTTTTTAAACACTAAATTTAAATGTAATTTAAATTACATACATGCTGAGGGATTTAAAAATAAAAGAAAAATGGTACAGATTAACCTTATAAAGGCAAAGGTAAATGTATCTTTTATATTCATGAGAAGACAAGGTTGAACTGCTAACAATTTTTTTTCAAGTTCTTTCAACACTTCGTACAATATACACTGATTTCTGTTCCTGAAACTTCAGTTATTCATTAACACTGCAGATTCACTGCAAGAATGCTATATGGTATCAACAGATGTTAGTACTGCAATTCAAAGGAACATGTTGAAATAATTACAGGATAGTAAACATCTCAGCCTCTGAAGCAAAGCCTGTCCAGAATGTGATATATTAACTACTTTTACATACCTGACGGACAAATCCTTTTTCTGTATTTGCCTGGCCAATCGTTATCTTGCGTAAGAATCTGTCATTTGTATCCACAACTGAAATAAGGGAATAGCAAAACATATTAACAAGGACTTGGGGATCTGTATTATTTCCAGGCATACCTGTTGCTATGCATGTAAGATTCAGCTGCTTGAAAAGCACTGCTCAACATGCTTCCGCATGTCAGCATTGGCACTGACTTGGTTTCTGCCTTCTATTTGATACTGTTAGATAACAGGTTGAAATAACTAAAATACAATTTCTCTGAACGAGATTTTCAGCTAACAGATACTCAACATTCTACTGCACTTAATGCTTTACTTATGTATGAAAAATATCCCTTTGTAGCTACAATGCACCTCAGACCTACCTCAAATCATTTGCTTCTTTGTTGACTTGTAAAGAATTGATTTTTAATACCACTTAAACTTGGTCTGTTTCTCTTTTAAGGGATGATTATGTTGTCACATTGGTTCCTCCACACAAGTTTCTTCCTTGCACATCACAATATCTCCACATTCAGCAGCACAGTTTTCAAAGGAAGGTTTTTTCAATTGCCAGGACCAACCATCTGCTGTTGAGCACAACTTCAATTTTAGACAACTGTCTTTCTAAACTGGAAACACTTCAAGTACTGCAAGGGCATGTCCAAATCACCCTGTGGAACTGCTAACTTCACTAACAATCACAGCAATCCACGTTCTGCACTGACAACATTCAACTTCAGACGCGTTTTAGTAGGAACCAAAAAGGAGTGGGAATCATCAAAAAGCACTCATCTGCTGAGAATTTATCAGGATGTTTCTTAGGAATAAACACCAGGAGGATGTTTCTGTTAGGAAAAGAGACTGAACTCCTAGATCTGTCATTCCCAGAAGGTGCAATCCCTACAGAATACAAAATCCCTGTAGAATACAAAAACAAACCCCCCTCTTTCCTATAGCTTCTTTAGCTCTACAAATGTTTCAGTCTGCAACAGCCCTAAAATAAAGGGTGGAAGCTACTCTCGAGCACCTCAATCTGTAGCTTGCATGAATTCACTTTTCTGGTAGACGTAGATCAAAATCCTGTTCATTTCTAGGCTGAGAATCAAGGCTATCCAGTGAGGCTGTCTGTATAGAAGATCAGAAACATTGTCTCCTCCCTCTTTTCCTGCTGTTTTTGCAGAGTAACAAATTTGTTTGTCCAGTAAGGGGCAAAGTAATTATAGAAGAGGAACTTCAACTCCCATTCCTACACAATTCCCAATTCAGTGTTGTGAGTGGGCTGGGAGAAAAGCAAGATTTCAGCAACTGCCTCTTATTGGGCATTTCTCATGGAGCTTTCGTAGTTCCATATGTGTTTTCCTCCCACTACATGGTACTTAGGTCCCTATTTTCCTCAGGAATTCCATTTAAGGGGTGATACAGTGCAGATTTGGTTAATTCCTTTTGGTTTCTATTTATGTATTCTAAAATACTACAGTACTAATAGAAATGGCAGAGTAGAACATATAAAAAATGCACAAACAAATCCAAAACCATTACAGACGCAGTTAATAAAAGAAAGATAAGATTTGTGAAATGCACAGAAAATACAGTTTTAACATGTTTTAGGATGTGAGAGAGACAAGGGACGTATTTAAACTGTCACAATCTATCCTTCAGAATATTAGTGTAGTCTCTTGAATTACAGCAGATATTTAACCAAGTTAAAGAGCAATATACTGCTTCCAGATTTGTTATTTACCTCCATTACTCTCTTGTAAATGAGTTGTTATTAGATTCACAGAACAGATACCTCTGGTTCAGGTAGAATGCAGCAAATGGTACAATAGCCAAGCTGAAGTGCAGCTTCCTGATTACATACCTCTTTGCCACGTTATAGTAGAAGGGTCAATATCAAGGCGCACAAATCTACTGATCTCCTCTTCTGTCAAAGTCTCAGGATCAGTCTTATTTATTCCCAATCTCTACAGAAGAAGTAGTTAAAGAAAAGCAATAAAATGGCTATTTTGCTTCAAATGGTACAGGTGGTCTGGCTTACTGCACCCATGTTATGCATGCATTTGTGAAAGAAGCAAGTCAGAATCAACCTTATCTTTAAAAAAAACGCACATAGGTAGGCATCTAAGCAAAACAGGAACATTGGTGATGAAGAAATGCAATTAAAAAGGAGAAATACTCATAGACAAGTAAATGAGAAATCTCCTTGTGATACAGAAGAAACTCTAAACATAAACCAAAGAGAAAATTCAACCTTATCAGTCACTAATATAAAAGATGATTAACTGCTTGCTCTTGGTTGTGAAAATCTTCGACAGACCCATCCATGTATCATCTTGCATGAATCATCTTTGAATGAAATAAAAAATTCTGCTTGGATAGCCCATAAATTCAGTGATGTATAATGAATTAGCCAATATATCTTGGCTTTTATAGATTCAGGATTTCAACAACACCGAACATTTTTTTAGATGAATCTACATAAAGATGTATGAATCAGAAAATTGTGTCTAAGAACTGCAGTCTTCAAAAATTTTCTCTGGCAATAGAAAGCATTCCTCAGCAAATTAACCAGGCAGCACGCAAGTATTTTTAAACAAAAGAAGCTGGTATTACCTTTATCCTCCTTTTCACCCCTTAATTCCAAGTGCAGCATGCACTTGGCAGCTATCCATTGCCATCCAGTGGCTCTTAAAGAACGCTGAGCAGGACTCAAAAGCCAACAACAATCATGGAAATGGACATAGAAGACTTAAGTTGTTCTTGAGGTTTGTGTCGTATTCTCTTTCCTTAACACTAGTTGTGATTGTAATGTTGGCTACTTATTTATCTGAACGGCAGTTTGAAAACTGGATACATCATTCATACATGAATTGCATATGAAGTTCTTATGGAAGCACGACAGGATGCAGAAACACTATGCACACAAATACAATTCCGTCTCTCAGAAAGAACACTGTCAAATAGCCATCAATAAAATCCCATCAGTATATGCTACAATAAACTTTCAAAATCAGAAAATACTGCAACATCAGAGAATCTGAGCTTTCAAATGTGACTTTACCATAATAGGAAAAGTATTTTAAAACTCTAATGTATCATAGGGAAAGACACTATACTTGAAAAACATTATTGGTTTATTTCAGGAGAAAATAGCAAAAATTCTAGTTATGACAATAATATCAGACCCAGACCCTATTACTTCAGAGAGGATGTTTTTAGAAAAAGCCTGGACTTAATAAACTCATGAGAGTTTCATACAAACTTGGCCCCTCATGTCAAATAATTTCCAAAAAATTGCACAACAGAATCCTTCATAAAGACATACCATAATTGAAGAGAGAGAACATTAACAACTTACTCTCAGACGGGCAAGCTGAATAGAAGAAAATCCTCTCACACCTTTAACTACTGGAACCAGCCTATTATATAAAGCCTAGAAAAAAAAATACAAAGAAAAGAATAAGTTTTTAAATTAAGAAGCGCCTCTTTTTCTTTTATTTAGATTAGTTTCAGTATGAATTTCTCAATGACACAAGCTGTGGACTTCTGATTTAAAAGAGTTCTGAGAAGGTAGTAGGCTTTTAAACAATGCCTATGATCTAATAGCCTAAATTCAATTATCAAAATTACTGTGTTTCTATGTCTCATAGAAAAAATACACATTTTTGAAACAGGGAATCCTTTAAAATTCCAACAAAGGGCCAAATTACTCAAACTGTAACTGTTATTTGCAGATCAGCCTAAACAATCTTGCTCAGCTGGAAAAAAAAAAAAAAAAAGAGGCAATTTCTTCATTTTCTCCCTTTAAATACTCAGGTTAGCTTTTGTTTTAACACCACAAAAAGACTTAGTAGAGAGAAGAGGATCTAGTGTATTTTTACCACATCTTCTTCTTTGAGTATATCACACAACTTTGTATCAGAAGGATACTTTTTAACTTTAAAGGACTGTACAAATTATTAAAAAAAAGATATGTAGAGAGAGAAAATATCTTTCATTAGACTCTTTAGTACAGTCTGAAACAGCTGACAAGTTTCTGGACATAAGATTCTTATCTTCAGACTCTCTTATGATAGATGTTTGCCAGAAAAATATATTATATAAGCAGTATTTCCCAGCAGAATACAGTATGGCTTCAGCAATTGTTTCCATTCACACAGTGAAAATATAAAAAGACAGCCAACTTACATAATTTGAAAAGCAATTTATGAAAAAAACGAAAAGAATAAAACATCACATGGTTTTTAGAAAACAATTCTCACCTTATCGGATTGAGTGCTCTCATGCAAGATCCTAGCATCAATAGCCGCAGCCAGCAAATTGTTTGCAGCAGTTATAGCATGAATATCTCCAGTCAAATGAAGATTGAACTAGACAGTGAAAATTACAAACTTCTTTTAATAAAAGGCTTTTAACTCCATCTATTAATCTCAGACATTTATTGAAGAAAAAATACTACCATATCCTTGAGGTTGCATCTGAAATTAGACTCCTATGTAGATGAAATATCACAGGCTGAGAATGCACTGAGCTGTAGGAAGGACTAGTTTTCACCCAAGTACTTGGTCAACTGCCCTCAGCTTAGTCAATCAAAGTCACAGATGTCTTAATTCTTTCCTAAATGACCCAAGAATGGAAAACCCAGGGCTACAG
Source organism: Pavo muticus (assembly GCA_016647715.1). Taxonomy (NCBI): domain Eukaryota; kingdom Metazoa; phylum Chordata; class Aves; order Galliformes; family Phasianidae; genus Pavo; species Pavo muticus. Next base: position 250,137 of record JACDJE010000039.1, on the reverse strand, counting down.
TTCTAGTCCACTGATACTAAATCAGTTTTCTACCAGCAGCATGAATTTGACCTGGATCAGATGTGTAGGTTTTTGCCGAATTCCCCAGAGAACACAATGCCTGCTGGCTTTCTGATTTCATGCCAGCTTTCTGCAAGTCACAGGAGAACAGGCAGAACCAGATCAGGCACAAAATTTGCTGATGCAAAGTTTGTCCAACAAAGTTGTGGGGAAAAATCTGAAATAGGCCATTTAGATTAGATCAGGACTTGCTTTATATAGGCATTTTATTTTTCATATCTGTATCTGACACAAAGATATGGAAGGTCAGTTTTAATTGCGCTGTAGTAGTACTGACAGCTAAGAGGCACCACCAACAGCTGACACCAGCACTTGACTGTGATTGTACTCAAGTGCAAAAGGTTTCCAAATACTGCATGAGTAGTACTCTGGAGCAGCTGTGCATTTTCACTACGGCACTTCATCAGCTTGGAATTCTCCTTCCTCAGAACCAGAGTCTGCTTCAGGTTGGCAAGGACCTCTGGATGTCATTTGTCCAATCCCTCCGCTCCTTGCCCAGGACCAACTCCATGTCACCAACAATTATCAAGAAAGATTACATAGTCTCGCTAGGCAGCTCGTGCCAGTGTTCTGCCACTCTCACAGTACAGAAATGCTCCCTGATGTTCAGAGGGAACCTCCTGTGTTCCAGTTTATGCCCATTACTTCTTGTCCTGACATTGGGCACCACTGAAAAGAGCTCCGCTTCCTCTGCACCTTCCCTTCACATATTTATATGCATTGATATGATTCATCCCCTTCTCTTTTATAGACTGAACGGTCCCGGCTCTCTCTGCATTTCCTCAAAGGAGAGGTTCTCTAGTCCCTTAGTCAGTCCTGTGGCCCTGCACTAGACTCTCACCAGTATGTCCCCATTCCTCTTGTACAGAGGAGCCAAAGAGGGGTGAAACCGTTGTGCGTTTCCAAACAAGCATAGTGAACATACACATTAGATGAACTAAACCATTCTAATGTTCCTCCTCATTCAGGAAACATGCTTGCATTTTACTCTCCAGAAAACAAAACTCAACTGTCTGCTACAGTGTGCACATGTCCTTGAGCACACAGTGAAGTGTACTACAGGCAAAGGAGAGGCTGAGTGAGGCATCTAGCGCAGATGGCAACCACCAGCTAACAAGGAACACAACACATGGTTTATATTTCAGCCCATTCATAAGTCTGCAGATCCCTTAGCCTTAGCATGGTGACTGCTGTGCTAAGGAACACAAAGGCTTCACTGACATTACCACTGTTTTCACAGTGGGAGTATTTTAAAAGCACCCACCCAGCCAGATTCTTCAAGAGCGCACATGATTTTCAGATGTCTTTGAAGAGTAGCGGTAACACCATTTTCAACAGAAAGCCATTTGCTTGTGGGCAGAGGAAAGTTACAGATTAATTCAGAGAAAACAATTCTTTCACATTCAGTGCCATGTGATTAACAGCTGGGATGTTACAAGCACATATAGGAACCATGCAGTGGCTTTCCAACCCTGGGCCACAGTCCCGACACATCTCAGAGCAGCCACATGAAGATGGTAAAGACCATGCCAGCTCTCCAGAAGGACTGTCACCAAAGACCAAACACTGCTCCAAATACTTTGCTCTGCCCATCCCTCCCAGGGGACAGTGTTTTGCTGTCTCCACTGTTGTCTCACCTCCTCCATGGGAATCACTTGAGCATATCCACCACCAGCTGCTCCACCTGCACAAGAAAGCATGTGGTCATATCATACTCACATCAGTCCTGGGGGCAAAAACCAACACCTTAAGCACACAGACTGAAACGTATAGTTTCAAAGATATGCTTTCTCAATATTCGGATTTCTATTAGGGAATAAATGATGCACCCAAATAAACAGGATTTCCATAATTTCTGCATTTTTCATCAGGCAATAAAATAGGAATTGTTGAACTGAAAGGAAAGCTTTCACGTAATAGCTGGCCCAGACCTTGACTAAATAAGGGTTACCCTCTGCTCCTGTCCAGAGTTAGGGCATGGTCATGCACATGCAGCAGTTGGGTGGAAAGATACAGTAGTCATGAGCAAGCACTGCTTCTGAATGAAACTTTCACACCCTTCCCCGAGCATTCCTTCCCCACTGCCTTCCACAGTGTAGGCAAAAGTGTTTGTTGCAGCCTACACAAAAGTTGAGTGGTGGGATTAATGCACTCACATGCACCAGTCTCGGCTGAGAAGCACCAGGAGCCTTCCAGCTGAAATCAAACTTGTTAATTTAAACTTCAGCAAAGCAAAGTAGAGCAGATGGGGAGTGTTAGCCCAGTTGGGCACAAATCTCAGCTGAGAANAAAAAAAAAAAAAAAAAAAAAAAGATTGTATTACTTCCAATCAGCATTGAAGAAAATCTTGAACTCTAGGTGGCTTTTACTTGGCCCTCAAGCCCTTCTAGACAAAAATGCAGCATCCCAGAATTTGGAGTACAATTCAAGGAGATAAAATTCAGCCCTAGCCAAATGTACGATGCAGGCACAGCAGAGCTATACATATTGCTGTCAGCTTCATTGGTTTGGATATTTCAATTCAATATAGGTGGACTTAGGACTCCTCCTCAAAGAGAATTAAACAGTAACATTTAGAAATGTCTTTAAGAGTGTTTCCAGGCAGAGGAGTGGCTGGAAATGTGTGTACCCACAAGAACCACCTCCTGGCTAATTCATCCCCATGTCTTTCATTACGTTTAGCCTTTATATGCATTATCAATACACACAAGTACATGAACACAAGCATGAACCTTGCATGGGAAGATGTGTGAGGGAAGTCCTCAATTATAAGTTACTTAAAAATAGGAGAGATGCTCTGAAAATAACGCCTCCTGTTTTATCCTGTTGACCCACTATGTCAGAAGCAGATGTTGGAGGTATGGCAGTAAATGTCAAACCTTCCCACCAATGTTCTATTACATTTTTTTGCCAGGCAATGGATGGCAGTAGAGGGAAAGCCTGACAGAATGGCGCCTGAAATGGAAGCATGTATGATGCAAATGCATATCACTGAATTCCTCCATGTGGAAGAAAGTGCACCTACTGACACTCATCTGTGCTTATGAACGTTCATGGAGACCAAACAGTGGATGTCAGCACAGTCAAAGTTGGACTGAGTGAGCAACATTTTCATAGCAACAACACTACCATAGCAGCTGTGAAACAGTGGATCATGTCCACTGGCGCAGATGTTTACTAGCATGACATGCAGGCTCTTGTACATCACTGGCAAAAAGACATAACTAATGATAGTGATTATGTTGAAAAATAGTCTTTTGTAGCCAATAATTTTCCCTATCAGATTGTGCTCTTTGTATCTGCTGTAGTTTCCATGGAAATAAATAGAAGGAAGGCATTACTTTCAGAGCGACCTACGTAAAATATGCTACAGTTAAGGCAATCTATTGCATTAGTGAAGTAACTAAGGATTTGAGAAAAATGCAGTATTTCCTTTCAATCTGAAACACATCATGCAGTTTGCAAACATTACATACCTTTAACTCCAAAAGTAGGTCCTTGGGAAGGTTGTCTCAGACAAGCAAAGGAATTAATCTTAAGGTGTGCAGTAAGAGCCTGAACAAGTCCAATTGTGACTGTGCTTTTCCCTTCTCCTAGGGGTGTAGGGGTTATTCTAGCAAAAGAAGAAAAAAGATTGATCAAATTCTTTGCCGATGTCAGCCTTGCTAAGGATATCACAACTGACAGCTTTTGATTTCAATGAAGAATATTTGTACAATAAAATTTCAATAACATTAACTTTATCTCCACAAAAATACTGCCACAAGGTTATTCCCTAGCTCAAGCTGGAATGCCAATATACATGTGTCTTCTATTTAAGCAATTTACTATGATAGCAGAAAAAGAGAAGATTATTTTGGCAAAAGTTCTAAAAAGAATTTATTGAATTTAGACATTTCCATTACAGCACAAAAGTCTCACCAGTTTCATTAACAAACCATCCATCAAGATACTCTGGGCAAGTATTAATACTTTTCTTTTGCAGTGCAGGAGATATTTTATTCCCACTGCTGAAACTATGAATGAAATAATGGCATATTTTAAATTAAACAACCAACACTTTTGTTTGCAGAGCTTAGCTATCCGTCTCTAACTGACGCATCGTCATAACACTCAGCAATGACAGATCAACTGTTTTTTAAATAAAACAGGACAGAAAAGTCAGCATATTTATCTGAACATGATTTATTTTGCATTGAAGTTTTTCAATACTTTTGCAGATTTAAGGGTGATGAGGGACAATTGCAGTCGCAGTCTGATTTCCTATACAACAGCTCAAAAACTTCATGTTACAAAGAAGCCATGTCTAGAATAGGACAGTATTTCAAGAAAGACATCTAATCACAAACCAGGGACACTAACCTCCACTCGAAGACTCTATGCTTGCCTCTTTAATGCGGAGTTAATTATGGTTGACTTTCCAAAGTGGAAAGCTTCAACAGTCCCTTTCCCACCTCTGTTTCAGGCAATGGGCAAAGAAGTGAACATACTTATGGGTTGAGAGAAGAATAATGTATATTGGACCACGGAAAACAAATAAGCAAACAAACAAATGAAAACCTCCCTGTTTTCTGAGCAACTTTGAATGCATTCTAATTACTTCTGAGAGATGCAGCTCAGGGGGTGCGTTCCCTCAGCTTCAGCACGACTCTTTTTTTTTTTTAAATCAGGAGAATGGTCTCTACAGTCACTGTTGAATTCATATGCAAAAGGCTCTGTGAATGAAAGACATCTCAGGTTAAATGATGTCCTCTCTGCTTTCACCATATTTGTTCATGATCCATGCTAAAAGTCTGTGTGGGGGATGGTTCTTTCTTTTCTTAAAGTACAAATACACCTCTCAGTTTCAAAAACACATTCCAGCTATTCATCTGAAGCACATTTCTCTCTCTGACTATGAAAAGAAGAAAGCCCTAGTCCACCCCAGACACATCACTCTGATATAAATTTTGAAGTTTTGCTTTCTGGCTAAGTACAATCTTTCTTATCTTTGCTGGCTCCACTACCAGTAGAGAAGTACCTTACTGAAACTGTCATTAAGAATTAATCTTCATTCCCAAGGACGTACAAGCATGCACACGTATCCTAGTAAAAAAGAAACCCTTATCACATTACCTCTTCAAAACCTGACCTAACACATCTAGTACTAATTAGAAACACTTCCTTTACCAACTAGCAATTTTCACAAGGCACTGCTGTCCTCAGATCACGATTCATATTGCATAACAGCACTAATAAAATTGTCAAGTGCAAGGAGACATCTGTCTCCTTGCCTGTAAGATGCAGCTTAGTTCAGTTAATTCAAGCTGACAAAATTTGAACACATGACAAACATTAACTTATTGCAAATGAATTTTTTACATCATTGGATCCCGTTATTTTTTTAAAAAGCAGCAGCAATGAAGCCTTTGTTAGACACGTCTGGAATAATTCGAGCAACAAGAGACAAGCCTAATTAAGATCTTTTATACTGTTCTGGGAAAAAACTGCTTGCTTCTGTTTTTCCTACCACTGTTTCTGGTATCACTGCTTTGTTCCCAGGACATTTTCTTTTATAGAACAAACAGATTAACTCACTTTCACAACCAGTTTCACTCCCCTGGCTACCGTTCTAACACTGGTTGCCCAAAACCTCTTTAAATCATTACTAGTATAGTTTCTCCTTGTTCTACTGCTTCATTCACTTCTGTTTATTGCCATAATCTCTTTCACTTGATCCTCTTATTCCTGTGTATTAAAGCCGGATTTAGATAATAAAAAACTAATCTTGAGGCATTACTGCACTCATTCAAAGACTTAACAAGATAACAACACTTAAAGCTATTAGTTTTTTAAAAACGTGAAACCAAACCAACCAAGCAAAAAAAAAAAAAAAAAACCCTCAAACTCACAAACTATTTGCTGTGATACAGACACCTACAACTGTTTACTATAACTTACTAGTGAAGGACTTTGTACAAAATCAAAAAGCTCAGTGCATACAACAGTTACACCGATAACAGAACAACTATAACTTGCACAGTCGTTCTGGTTGATGGTGACCGGTATCTTTAAACATCATTCACATTTGATGGAATTCAGAGAGATCGTCACTAGCTTATTGTTCAAGTGCCTCTCAGGGCAGACTAATTTGGCATGCAGAGAGGCCTAGGGACTTCACAATTCTCATGAAAAAGTAAAGTCAAAGATGCAGTTTACTGTTAGGTGAGACAGGCCAGACTTGTTTCAGCAGTGCTTGGCGACAGGACAAGGGGAAATGGCCCCAAACCGAAGCATAGGAAGTTCCACACAAATGTGCGTAAGAACTTCTTCACAGTAAGGGTGACAGAGCACTGGAACAGGCTGCCCAAGGGAGTTGTGGAGTCTCCTTCTCTGGGAACATTCAAGACCCACCTGGATGCCTACCTGTGCAACCTGGTCTAGGGAGTCTGCTTTGGCAGGAGGGTTGGACTAGATGATCTTCAGAGGTTCCTTCCAGCCCCTACAATTCTATGATTCTGTCATTCTGTTCAGTATATGAAAGGAAACTGAAAAAGGCAAATACTTTAACCACAGTCAGAAGGCACAGGCAGTATCTACCTGTTCCAGAAGATTCATACCATCAAATGTCACATTACTAAAATACTCTGCTAACCTAGCTGGCTTTTTCTATATGACTAGATTTCCAGTTGTCACGAGGTTATCCAGACCAGTCTATGCCCGTGACAGGTATAGTGGGCCCAAGGGCCCCCCTCAAAAACGGGAAGGGAAAGGGAAAGGAAACAAACGAATAGACCGTCTAGGGAGGTAAACTTATTTTACTAACTGTGATATAATGCAATATAATTGAAATTGATACTAATAAATCAAATAAAGTAGGAGAGAGAGAGTGAGTTTCCGAGCACCTGCATCCTTCTCCCGGTCAGAGCAGAAGAGCAGAGCACAAGCCCGTCCCTCCGTGACGTGCAGACGGGTACCTGGATAGAGTATTAACACTTTAACTCCCAGTGCACTACATGATGTTATGATGTGGAATACTGAAAACCAAAAATCACAAAACCGTGACACCAGTACACTGGTACTCAGCACCGGACACATCCCCAGTAAGAATGTGGTGCTCTGAGAGAACTAACTATCAACAAGTGAGAGTTAAAAGTGGACTAAAGCAAGGTTATGTTCCCCTCCAGTGTACTCCTGCAAGCGCACAGCAGTCTACAGCTACATATCATTGCAGTTATGATCTTCACTATATAAAATCTGCTTGGCTTTAAGAGTCTACATTTTCAATGTATTCCTCAAATGAGTTTTAATCAGTTTTCTTCCCTTCTGAGAAACCCTGGGATCCACAGTTTTCCCGGAATTAGAGTTACTCAGATGAAGATCTAAAGGCTTAAAATGTACAAAGGCAGCTGTGATGGAGTAAGAAAACCAGCAACCAGACTTCCCTAAATAGTCTACAGCTCTTAGGTGACACACTTGCAAGAATTCTTGTCCACTGGAGTAGGTAGGAATGGGCACAAATCCCTGAGAAGTCAAGAACAGGAACCTGACTTTTTAGACTCTTTCCACCTAACAGAATAAGCAAATCACAAGGACTCCTGCAAATCACAGTATTCCGTGAAGTCAGTTTGGTCTAGACAGTCACTTGTCTTCAACTTCTCATCTCACATGTGACATCGTGGCAGGACACCTTTGACTTTGAGAGGTTCAGCAGAAGCCTGGAGACTGTAGGATAAGCGCTAAGAGTTGTACAGTCATTTAATAGTTTCAATAGATACCTCACCCTCAGTTTTAAATACTGATTTAAAAAAGTAAAAATAAAAAGCCTAAAATTGAAACAGATTTCCATTCCATTCATTTCCTTAGGAAGTTTACTTTAAATATCTTCCCTTTTGTACCTGGCCTACTTTGATCAGTTTTTATAAATAAAATAATCCATTTAAGCAGTTTTGTAGACATTTAGATGTTTTTGCTGGCTACATTACTGAGCTTACACACTTGCTACTGAGGTCACTAGCTCACATGAGTATAAAATTACAATTGCCAGAGGCTAACTTTAGCTCAGTTGTGCATTTTTAAACAGATATGCAATGCTATGTTTTGGCCTCATGCAAATCTAGGGGAAAAAAACAACAACTTTAAAATACAGTAAATTTTAATGAACTTCAAGAGATTTTTTTACAGCTATTTGTATTCTTCACATTTCTTTAATATGTTTTCAGTCTACACACAGAAATCCCACAATCATTTCCCTCCTTAAACCTTACTTTGCAACCTACCAAGTGGTCATCAACTCCTTGGCAAAGTGAGTTTTCCCTAACACTGGGAAGCCTTTCTCTTTATGTATATCAAAACAAAGATAAGAACATGTAGGCTTTTTGTTTGTTTGTTATACATCACATTAGCTTACAGTGGAGCTACTTCTGTGGGAAAGCTACATGAGATCTGACAAAGAGAAAATAAACAAACAGTGAAATGATACACTGCACCAGCTGTAACCTCCTCACAGTTACCACAAGCCATTCTGTTTCCAGTAAGAACTCTACTGGATGTGGCAACTCTTCTCTTCCAGTTTCCTATCTTCAGCTCACCAGAATCAGCTATTTCAAAGATTTTAATGAGTTCACTGTTCCGTTGTTCCACACGGAAACCTGTGAAGTCTTGCAATCAAGGGGATAGGCAAGAGAGTTCTCATGAACAACAGCCTTACCTAAATAAATCTCTCACCCAAGATTACAACTGTCAAAAATTTATTTCTGAGTACAGAAGAGTTGGAACTCATGTCACTTACTGAGGGTAGAGCATGACAACATTGCAGCGTCATCTCTAAAATGGGACTGTAGCTTCCAGATATGAAAGCACAGTGATGGCTGTTGAACTACAATGACTGAACAAAGCCAGTAAAAGACTGAAGAATTCACAAATACCGACTCTCAATAGTCAATAAAGTCTCAGAGAAGATAATCCCCATCAGCATCTACTCAGTGATACTACAAATACATGACAGTATCAGCCATGACTTTTCTTTGGATTGTCAACTGTTTCAGAAAAAAAAAATCATTGTGTTGATGCACTGTTTATTCTTACCCATATTTTTCTTTTTTCCTTTATGTCTGCACCTTTTCTTTTAAGCACTTCTGGGCCAAGAAATACAGTGAGCAGAAATACAATCCAATACATACTTACCCTCAGTAAATTCAATTCCAAATTTGAAAATTCTGTTCCTAAAATGGTTACCATCATACAGCTTGAACAAGCATTAAGCTAGCACTTACTTCAGTGCATTTTTATCAAAAAAGTTTGTTCATCACAAAATAATCTATTAAAGTTAGGAAAAAATACTGATTTTAAGTTTTTCAGCATTCAAAAACCAACATACTTCTTGCCAAGAAAAAAAAAAAAGCATTATATTTCATAATTGCATTTAAAAACAAATGATTGGAACACACACAGAGTGCAACAAATTTTATACGAAGGTTTCACGTTGTGTTTACCAGTACCCAGTTACCCTGGACACTAAATGTAGCTACTACGTCATGCACAGGTTTTGTTCATTTGCATATTAGCATTGTGCAATGAACGGCAGTTTAAGTTAACATATCCTGCAGTAGAATTTGTTTTAGCATGCTAAAAGCCTGAACATTGGCAGTTGATGCAGAAAAACTAATTACTCCAAGATAATCAGTGAGTCTGACCCCAATGGCTCTGAATGAGTCCTATAGCAAATTACAATCACACACACAAAAAAAGTAGAAAGAAATAAGAATTTAAANGGAATAATGCTCTCAACACAGAAGAAAATGGAATTTACCGAGAAACATCTTCATCTGGATGTCCAATTTTGAGTAACTTGATCTGTTTAACCAAACTAATTTTTCAGCACACTAAATAAGTATAGCATTTAATTGTACTTATGTGCATTAAGAAAGTGCCTGTAAGACTTCTGAATTAGTAGCAGTTTTTTAAAAAGTCATAAATGTAACCATTCCTGTAAATGAAAATATATATCTTGGTCTCTATTCAGACCAACAACTATGGGCACATCAGGAATAAACTAGAAGAGCATTTGCATGAAATATTCATAACTCCTAGACATCATGAAACACTTAAGCTCTATTACAGGCACAAATGTCTCTGGCTGCATCATGGATAGATGGATATTCTCCATATTGCTGGATACACACACACACTTTTCACTTTTTTAGGAAAAGTTGACATAGAATCATAGAATGGTTTGGGTTGGAATGGATCTTTAAGATCATCTAGTTCCAACCCCCCTGCTATAGGCAGGGATACCTCTGTCATACGCCCTCATCATACACAGTTAATATTTCCATCAGACTAAATACTCAGAAGTATAAGCACATATATCTTAAATGTTTCCTTTAAAGTCTTGAAAACTTAGACTGAAGACCTATACACTGCAGCTTTCTAAAATAGTTTCTAAGTATCTATGCTTGTGGTAAGCCTACATAAGAGCCCAAATGACAAGTTTTAGTTGACCTTGCCTAGGCAGGTAGAGCATGAAGAAGGTAAATGAAGATATTGTTTTGCTCCAATTTCTATATCTGAGTGGTGTTCAGTCTTCATTGTACTAAACATTCCCTCACCAGATGCAGGTCCTCAGCTTTGTTAAAATGGCTGTCTGCTACAGCCAATTAGCAAACAAGAACAGCTGAGAACACATGAACACACATCATATACATATATATTTGATAGGTACAATATTTCAAACTTCGAACTCTTTCAGAAGAGAAGGTCTCCACTATTATTGCCTAAGCACTCCTTACTAATCCTTACACAGAAGTGGTTTTATACTCATGTGTGATGCAATGACCTCAGAAGATACAAATAGGAACATACTGCACAATCAAATTTTGTAGGTATCAAAACAAACCCTTTTGTGTGTATGAAATGCAGTTGAGTCTTTACACACACCATATAAACTTATGGAGACAATTTTCTGTTTGTTCCCAGTTTTTCATCCAGCTAGTCAAAATTTTGCTTTCTTCCACATGTATATGCTTGTTTGCCTCTGCTCCAACAAAGCACAGAGATACCTTCTTGAGATACCTTCCTCAAAAGAGGAGGCTAAGGGAGAAAAAGGTATGAAGCTTAAGTACTGGTGAAGTGAGTCTCACAATTAAAATCCACCTAAATTGAATCTTGCATCATGCTATCCTCCATCTCCAGATATCTGCAAATCATCTCTGCTTTTATGAAACTCTGCTGCAAGAGAAGCGTGGCACAGTCTGTAGGTGCATGGTGCCTAACTGATGCAGTTGACAACATGAGCCTGAAAGTGCACAGTAGCAGATTTCTTTAAATCCAGTCAAATACTGTTTTTCAGTCCCAAGCAAACAAAAGATAAAAAAAAACCAAAACTCTACCAAAGTAGAGAACTGGCTCAACCAGCTATTTTTTCCTTATCTTAAATAACTGCTCCAAAGTCCTCCAGGAACATCTTTATATATTTCAATTCTATAGCACAGGTTTGAAGACAGCTTCACAGCTCATTTGCCTCAGCTTTGTAACATTAGATCTCTCAGTCTACAATAGATCCACTTCAGAGAAGTCCAGAAGTGTGCAGTCCCCACAGAAAGGCACTAAAGGACAAAGGTACTAAAGCAAACAGCTTGCTAAACACTATCTGACTGAGGAACTGGTAGATTAAGCTAGTTAAGAACAGCTTTCTCCTTCTGGATTAGCCTAAAGCTATCTATTTGAAATCCATCTAGTTTTATTTACAAAGAAGCAACTCTAAGGATTTATTCAGACCATGAAGAACAAATTGCATTTGAAATGTTCATGAGAACCATAACATTTATTCACAATTAGAAGATTCCACTTAAGAAACCAGGTGAATGAAAAAGTGTTGTGTCACTAAATGAGGGAAAAAAGAAAAAGCAGCTCTTCAGAAAAGAAGAACATAAATCCTGTTGAGCACAGTATTTGCTGTAATCATGGGAACAGAGAGCAGGATAAGCCTGCCTGGAGACATGTCTACATTTCGGACAAAAAACATGGCTTATTTAAATATGTAATCTATTCTTCAATAAAAAAGGTATTTGTTGTTAATATCAAAAGATTAGCAGACAGCTTCTGTTAAAGTTTGTTTATAAACAGCCACAACACACAGACTTAAATACTCAAGTTAAACATTTCTTATTGCTTCATAAGCATTTTAAAACTCCACACAACAGCAGACAAGATTAAGAAGCTTAAAAAACTACCTTTAGAGAATATACTTTCATAGTAACAGAAAGGTTGCATTAGTTTTAAAAATAATAATAATAATAATAATTCAAAAACTACTTGCTTTCAGAGCAGAAAAACATACATCCCCAAACGGTCAGGGTTTTTATTCATGCAGTATATCAAAGATGTAAGCTGCATGTTTATATTAATATGAGTGGAAAGGGTGTACATTAATCACATTACTGTGCATTCTTACCCAGCAACTAGAACATATTTTCCATCTGGTTGATCCTTTAACCTTTCCAGCAGGGACAAACGTACTTTGGCTTTGGTTTGGCCATAGATTTCAATTTCATCTGTAAGCAATCCTATCTCCTTGGCAAGTACATCAACAGCTTTTGGACTCTGCGCTCGGGAAATCTCAATATCGCTGGAAAAGAAAACAAATAGGAGCCAGGAGATTTGTCTCAGCTTAGGTGGTCGACGACAGAACACAAAACAACAGCAAATACTCCAACAATGGGGTTATTGTAATCAGTTTTCCAATCTTCTCTCACATTTTATTAACTAAATCTAAACATTGGCTACACCTAGTATAATATTGAAAATCACATGCAATGTTTGTTAATTGTTATACTTTCACAGAGTTCTCTCATTTAATCAGATTCCAAATACTACGTAATGCTTTCATCTCAAGTTAGAGACCTATCTGCTGGATGGTCCAGCACATCCCAATGGAATGAATGTTTCTGTTTGTGTTTTTCTTCTTCTCCCTCCCAGGAAGTGCATGTAGCACATACACTTCAGTAAAAAGCACATATGTTGCTTGGCCAAGAGTCACATAAACACATTAGCTAAACATGATACTTGTGCATGTTGTGCCTTTCATCAGAGGGCACCGCCAAGTGACCTAAGCGTCGCTACTCCCCCATGAGGCGCTGGAAGATCAGTTCACACAACTTTAAAGCAGTTAAATTGAAAGCTGCCACATATCAGAAGGTTAATGTACAGGATTCAAACCAGAAGTGCACTGAGCTTATAAACTACTTCCTGCAAGGTCTGCAAATGGCAGCCTGAAGAAGAGGAAGAACACGGAGCAAGGGCTGCCTGAGGGAAGGTGGCTGCAGCCTGGGGACACTAGGCATCCACAGTTCCTGACCTAGACCACCTGGACTCTTTGGATATAATACCCCTTCATGGATTTTTGTTGTGTGAGTTTGACCTAGTTTTCCCTGAAGCTCCCCAAAGCTTTTAGCAGCTGTGAGCTCCAGCAGCAGTAGTGCCCAAGGTCAGGCACACAAGATTTGAAGAGTCATCTCCCTTAGCTTTGAATTGCTCACACCACCATGAAAATTGGCTAAAAAAATTACCAAGAGATTAATTACTTCCAGCCTATCCAAGCTAAACTTCTTCCTGTAGTCTTGGTTGATCAAAATGTTTGTAAGACACAATCTGGCAACGGCATCAAAGCTAATGTCCTGGACTTTCAAACAGTCTGCAAGACCTCAAATATCCACAGACTAACACAGAACTACTGCCAAACCTCAGCTCCAAGCTCAGACTTAGCTGTTGCGCATCCACCAGCAAACCACCAGTTTGTGTCAGCTTAATTGCATGCATTTCTTTGAAGATATTGATAACCTAAACTAGGACCATTGTTCAATTATATGCAAAGGTACTTCTTAAAAATGTAACATCTAATTGAACCCCAGAAATCATCCAATCAAATGCTGAGACAATCAAATACAATGGGGCAAGAAGCTACTCAAGCATAGCACTCAGTTGGCTGCAGATTGTTCTGTTGCATGTACTCAGCTGGAATCTGATTACTTTCAAGGACATACCAAGCACACCCTCTTGCATAGAAGGATATACCTTTGGCTCTTATGCATTTCTTCAAACACTATTAGCCATAAAAAACATATCAAGATCACAAGATAAAGTGGCTTACAAACCTCACATGACACAGAATATTTAGTTTTCTTCAAACTATGTCTATAAAAACAACTTGAGTAGCGAAGAAACATTGGTTAGGTGATGGTACTGTGGTCCCTTGAAGGTTAAACCAAAGAAAAATTGTACGGTGACCTATTTTCTCAGTAAAGCAATTGATGTATTCGGCAAGGGAAGAAGGGTGTAGACTCGCATGACAGAAAGTTAACGTGGTGTTTTTTGTTGTTACTTAAAAAAAAACAAAAACAAATTTCCTACTAAATAAAATCATTCTCCTTACTAAAAGACAGATGCTATTGTTTCAAATCTCAGAACAGAGATTTAATATAACAAGACTCTCTGCAGCAATCTCAGCTCTTCCTATTTCCCTCAGCTCTCTTGCCACAATCACTGCCCTCTCTGAGCTCTGGAAGAAATAATCAGGCAATTAGGCTTTTCCCATCCTGCAGGCACCTCAACTAGCAGAAAGTGGAAGGAGTAAAACTGATACAACTGCACAATTGTAAGTTGAAAGAAAGAATTTTTAGATAAATAAATAAAAAATATTTGTCAAGTAAAATTGACTGTGGATGCCAGCTGTTCTCCCTGGGTAAAACCACTGCCGTTGTCATTTCCTCATCTGAAGTTCCCTTAGGAACCTTCAGCAACACATACAAAACGTTATGTTAGTATACATTTCCAGATAAAATGTATTTTCTACAACACAAGAAATTGATTATAACTAATCTTTAGAAGACTACATTTGCAGCTAGCTCTTATAGTTTATAGTTATATGTTTACATATGTATTTGAAATATTGGAATTATTCAGTAAGTTATGCCATTCAGTATTAAGCTGCAAATCTGCAACACTGGTTCTTCTGCATGAATGAGAACTGTTAACCAAGGAGTATACTATTGCCAGCATCAAATCATGATTCATGAAATGTAAGATTTAAAAGATGCGGGGAAGGATCTACATCTACTCAGCCTATGTCATGGAGATTGCTTTCTGTATGAAAATCCTCCATTTGTTTCCAAAACCTTTGGAAATACTTCAATTAACACCCAGTTCTCACAGAAATCAAAAAGCAGATGTTCCTAGTTTTAGTGCTTTAGCAGCTTTCCTCATTTTCAATGAAAACTCCATCTGCTTCCATGCAATGTTGTGTACTGCTATAAGATCTTATTTTATTGCAGGATACCTTCCATCTGATATTATATTTTATATTTAAAAGGAGAAAGAGACATAAAGCTATAGTTATCAAATAAATGGAAGTTCTATAACCAATTGTACTTTATAGCATTGTATATTAAACATGCATATATGTATATAATAAACACACATTGCCATAGAGAGGTATATTAAACATGCATATATGTATATAATAAACACACATCGCCATAGAGAGGGGTGGGAATGCTTTTTGGAGAGTTTTTTTGCCATCACGTTCATGATAACATATGCTTTAACCTATTGTTTAACTATATTATTCAAAGACATATTTTTCAAGCTTTAACTCTTGGAGTACCATCACATGTTGGCCCAGAGAAAGCTCAAGAATTTCTTCCCCCTTGCGGCCCTGCATATTACAGAAAACTCATTCTTTTGGCATCTCTGTTTTAAATTACAACTTGCGTCCATTCCCATTAAATGGTTGTAAGAGGCAGTGAAAAGTGAACTGAAGTGCTTCAAAAGAAAACATATCGCTACAGTTTTTCAAAAACGCAGCAATGGGATTCAGGAGCAGGCACACAAATATGCACACACAAATGTCTGTCTTCCCTCATGGCAAAATCTCCTTTCAAGCTCTTGGCTCTCCTCTCTGCCACCCATCACAACCAACACACAGCAAGGACTTGAGCACAGCCAAGAACTCAGGCTGCCTGAAACTTTGTAGGTGTCACTAATTCCACTGGGGCAGACAAGAAAGCTTGATATGGGCCTTAGTAGGTGAATGGGAGAAACTGATGGGAAATATTCTGGTTATAAAGAATAAATGCGCTTCCTGCTCTTCATATCTAGATACGAATTGAAAAGTTTGACATGGAAGAAAATGCTTCTAACTGAGGGAAGAAAATAAAAACAATTTCAAATGCCATTGAAATCAAAGGGCCGAAAGTAGATCCATAAACTTTCTCTTCCATTTGAGTGATCTAATACTAGAACTTCTTATACTTGTATTTCTGTTGATGTTCCACGAGGCTTTGCCTGCCTCCCTCCCTCAGTGAAACCTTCCAATTTCAGGTCTTCAAAAATAAAGGTTGGCAACAACGAACGTCATAAAAATAAAAATTGATAGGAAGCAGAAGGCCATGGTCACAGGAAAGCATATAGCAAAAATTGCAACATGCAGATGAGATAAGCAGATTAAAAATTAGATACAGGAGATATTTAGGTTCATCATCGCATTTAACACTTAGCACTTGGCAAATTAACACTAAAGAAACAAAAGAACAACAAAAACAAAACCAGTTATTACCTAGGCACTGATGAGAGGGGCTGAAGCTTCAAGCAGTGGAGATTCCACTTCCTGAGCTGCTGGGATTGGATCCATCGCTCTATATTTTTTACCATGTTCTGTTTTTAGACAAGAAATCAGCACACACCAGCTGCACCATAAATATTGAATGCTATTTCCAAATGATGTCGAGAGTATGTCAAAATAACCTTTCATAGCAAAAGCTAATTAAAAAAAACCTAAAAAACCATTCCATCTCATGGCTTCAGGATTAAAGAAAAAACAACTGCTGCTCTATGACTGTGCCATTGTTTGTCCAGATTTCAAGGAGACAAGGTCATTAACACAATAAGTGGCAGAAAAAAGATCTCTAATTAGGCACTCAAAAACTTTATTCTGGTAAAACTGAGAATTACTATTATTTTCTCACGTCTTACAAAGAATGGAAGATATTAATTGCTCACTGACTGACTCATGCTGCTTCCAAATAAAACAACACATTTCTGGACCATCTATCCATCAAAGGACAAAAAAATGTGTGCAAGTACAAACAATCTTCATGACCTTGTAAGAAGTAGTAACATTAGATTATTGATAAAAGTGCTCTGGCAAGCTTTACTACAGTCAT
Source organism: Pavo muticus (assembly GCA_016647715.1). NCBI lineage: Eukaryota > Metazoa > Chordata > Aves > Galliformes > Phasianidae > Pavo > Pavo muticus. The sequence continues at coordinate 232,879 of JACDJE010000039.1, read as the reverse complement.
CAGAGCTGTGACACGTTTGATTTTTAATGTAACTAAATCCAACAGGCATGACTCACCTCAACTGATTAAGAATTGCCATTAAAATGAGAGGCAATTAGGATTGTCAAAAGAGCAAAACAAAAATAATAATAAAAAAAAACGAAGTTCTGGAAGCAGTTTCTAAAATTTACAGGAAGAGCAACAAGTTTTGAAGTTACACCAACCTGCATTCGCATTGCTACTGCAAGAGAACAAACTGCATTTTCAGTAGTATTGCTGTTTTTCTGACCATAGTTGTGTTTCTCTGTAAAATAAGAACATCACATAAACAAATTATGAGGCTTTATTTTGAGTGGGAACAACTACACTTGAAGCTACACCCAGACAAAGTAATTATGATGCTGACTTAACAAGTTAACAATGCCACTGCCAAAATTATAGGTAGCTTCTGCAATGCTTCAACTAAAATCATTGGAAAGGGCTGATACAGTGCAAAAACCAGAGAGCAACTGTATGCTCTGAAGTGTATTTTGCAAACATATGACAAAACATACAACATACTGGAAAAAGAAAACTGGGAGCAACAGAGATCAAATCCAGAGTCCAATTGGATTTTTTGGGTGGAGGGGGCAGAGGGGTGAGAGGCAGAGTGGAAAGCAAGGGGAAAAAAAAAGGAAAAAAATGCTTGACAGGTTTTTTTGTTAAACATATGTTTAACAAAACACATACATGAGCATGGTAAAGATTGTCTTCTTTCTCATACCCTCACTGCAGTGAAAGAGAACAATGAAATGACCTGAAAATTCTATTCAGGACACAGAACTCTGAACAGCAAAAAGTTACCTTCGTGAACGTGCCATTAAAAGCAGATAGTCTGCAGAGGCTGTCCAATGTAGAGTGACTCCAACTTGAAAGACAGTTATGATTGTTTCTAGTGGCAACGTATTATACAATAACCATGCATTAGCTACCCTAACTAAACATACATTTGTCATTTACCCACAATCCTCCTTTTGGCTTGTGCTTTTGCTATTGCTTATTGACTTCTAGATAGAAGTTCAAGACAGAATTCACATCCTAGTCTCTATGGGCATAGCACAGCCCTTGTCTCATTCCTAAGGGTGTAGACATAATTACAATAAAAGATAACAACTGTACACTGACAGTGTTAGCCTCTCTCCTCAAGGGAAATCGAAGCACAAACCCTGGCCAAGCCAAGCTTTCCCTGCACTCACCCTGACTGCAGCCATCACAAAACCACACAACCTCAGAGCTGCTGCCCCCATGGCAGCACAGCTTGGGAGCTTCGGGTTAGGCCCAGTGCTCAGCAGAAGTGCTGCAGCACCTGCTCATGCCCTCATACCAGCACCGAGAGGCAGGGGCTCACCAGCAGGCACCTCTAGCCTTGCTCAGTGCACTGTCAAACCATTCCTCATCCTGCCTTGCCAGCAGACATCCGCGCTTCAGTGCCAAACCTAACTGGGCAGCAAGAGGCCAGTCCTGACGCTAAACTCAGAAAGTACCTAAAAGGCCACCTTTTTGTATTAACACTCACTGTTAAAAAAAAAATAATAATTTCTGGAAATATGTTCAGCTCAAGCACAGGAGCTTTACTGGAAGAGCCCATCAGAATCAAAAGCTAAGCATTGCTGCCTTGAGACAGGGCTGGGAGAGCTGCCAAAGAGACAAATGAAGTAGAAAGAATGGAGTTTAAAATCCCCTTTCAGACAGCTGTGCTTTACAGAAACATCTCAACTTTTTGTTTTTGGCTTAATGTGATTTCTTTATCAGGAGAGAGCTAGCATGCATGTAAATACATCTTGGTATTGGATGTTTCCCTTCAGTAAAGTGCATCTCCCTTACCACACTAACACTAACCAGACTTTTACAGAGTGAAGATGAAGCCAGAGCATACATGAGCTAAGAGGACAACCACAGGATTGCAACAGCTCACTCAGGATACATTTTCCAGATGGGAGCTGGAATAACACTCTCTGCCTTGGGTTTTGACCAGAAGATCAGCTGAACTGCAGGCACTGTGCTCCCTCCTCTGCCTCACCCTGACAAAGGCCCGTCTACTGGCAGCACACAGCTATACAGGCAGGCAGATAGGATTAGAATAGAGATGTGAGAAAAGGTCACATTTCCCACTTAGATAATTAAACCACGTGGGCTTGAGCTTTTCAGTGACCTTAATGGAGTTGGTCATCAAGTCCCAAATAATCTTGGGTCTTTTTTGTTCAGAAACTCATTCTTTATTTCTATACATTTAGAAATCAAATATTTTCCTGCAAGAGGCACTAGATTCCAAAATCATTAGTGCAGCAGAATAAGATGTTTTAAAATGATTGCAATTCTAAAATTGCTGGCAGTACAACATCAGATTTTTTTTTAATTTTTTTTTTTTAAAGGAGAAATAATTCCATTATTTTGGAGCAAGCGCTCCTGGCTTACATCACTACAGCTGCCTAATATAACCACATCCTTGCTTTTGAAACATGCCCATGTGTTAAGCTACATGTATAGCTACATGAGGTAGAAATCTAGCCACCATACAGCAACAATAAAAGTCACTTCACAGCCATTGTTGCTTTCAGGCTTTGTACAGCTCCCACAGCTCCAACACAAATGTTCAGTTGGAGATTTCTAAAGCAAGAGAAAACCTGTAACAATTTCTGAGCATGCCAGCCAAACAGATTTCACTACACACTGAAAGTGAAAAGCCATTTGTAAGAGTCAGTGGTTTCTCCAAAGCCATAAGTACTCCAAAATATACTTTTATTAAATACCTTGCAATTAAACTAAGTGCATTCTTCCTGTCAGATGGACACCTGTGTTTCATGTACTTCTCAAGCAAGTCTTCAGGCCAGCATTTCTAAAAGCTACTAAAATGTGTTTCTGCTGCTCTTCCAGAGTTTCTCCAAGTTTTTGACAGTCTCAAAAGTATAAAAACAGACTAACACTTGATACAGGAGTTTATTTTCAAACTATCTTTTTAATATTTCATATTGCCTTTTCAAAGAAATGCTATTCTTAACGCGGACAACTGCTGCAACATGAGAAACACAAAAAACTCCACTGGCACATAGTACATACTTTGTCTCCTGCCTTGAGAATGAGTTTTGCTGTGGTATATGAACATATTTCAGATGTTTTCCCAACAGCACTTTTTTCTTAGGGAAATACTGATATTATCAATGGTTCTATAGAGCAGATAGGTCTTGAGACTTAGGTGTCTTAAAGCCATGTCAAGAGGTTACAATGTGCAAATTTTGGATCTGCGAAGGGAAGACCTTAGCTCTACTTGCAAAGGAATGTGGGGACTGGGTAACTGGAAGTGAGTCTTCTACCAGCAGCACACAGAGCTAGGGGAGTTCAGTCTCTAACACTGCCCGCTCAGGCTACAAGGGCTTTCCCCATACTGCTTTCACAGACCCACAGCTCTGCCTCAAATCAGACAACTCAGTGGCTCCTGCTGAAAAGGACTAAAATGAAGAGGGGTCATTCCTCTTCATTTATATATTTATAGGTGTTACTGCTCTACCTCCATTCTCTCTCTTTTTGCCTCTCCCTTTCTTTCCCATTCCTACTTTATGCAAGAGTGTTACACCCATAGGTCAGGTATCTGTTGAGGAGACGGGGCTTCAAGTAGATGCTTAACAGATCTTCTCTGTAAATACTTAACAATTATGTCCCACTGACTGTGCAAAACAAGTAAGCACCAAAGAATCAAGGAGTCTCCTAATCACTAGGCTAGCATATCTGATTTTCCCCCACTCCTCTTTAGTATAAAAAAAACATTATTTTTAGGAAAAGTTGTGCAGCATTAGTAAGGGATAAGGCTTGGTGCACTCCCTCTCAGATTCCCACAAAGATCAGGGCATGGTTCAGGGAGGAGGAAGAGGAATGTCCAACTACCTTTGGATACCTAAGTGCATTTAACCCAGATCTCCCACATCTGCAGCATATGTTCAAATCAAGAGGATATCAAGATGGACAACAAAAGGCATCTCTTGCTAAGGCCACACTTTGCATGGGAAGAGCAGCTCCCTTATTACAAACCTGGTCTTGTATTAACTCTGCTTGAAGTGTCTGCTTAATTTGCCGTCAGGAAACATACCTTGTTTAAGAATCATTTCTTAATGATTCTTTCTCCTTGTTCTTATGGCCATTTCCCCAGTTTTTATCAATAGATGTTAATAAGCACACTGCACACTTGTGATTAGTTAATGTGCTTTGCTAGACCTACCACATTACCTATTTACTTCTTTATTTTTCTATTCTCTCACAACATGGTGCCATCAGGTCAAACAATCAAATTGGTACGTGTACTATAAAAACCAGAAAATATCCAGAGACCCTTACAGTTTTTGAAGGAATTTTAAAGGAAATGCAATTCCTGCAGTGGAATATAACAACTTCTGGGAAGCTTTCTTAGTTTTGCTTCTAATAAAATTCTGCAGCATTTCTCAATGGAGAAATTAATGAATCTATACCTCCTCTCCAACCAGGTTATATTAAAGGGAGTGGTGGAAGAGGAATCCAAACTTATTCTGTATTAGTAACAGTTGCAGGGGACATCTTGCTTGTTCTGAGATATGCATTATTTCTCTAGATCTTCTTGCACCATTCTCTGCATTGCATTTTGCAAATATTCTTTCTACTTCTCCTTTTCCCCATGCTCCAGCTGAGACAACAGAATTCAAAAGGTAACACACTGTACAAACCAACACAGAAATAACAGGTCATTCAATGAACTCTGAAGGAATCCATGGGATCATTGCTTATTTAACAATCCTGGTGTGAAGAATATATTCCAGTATGTCCTCCTTCACCTGACATCTTTTTCTTATTTACACATCGGAGATATATGCACTCATCCCCCAGGTACAAACGCCCACTGTCAAAGGCTCCCTCCCAAAGACATAGCTTTTAATCACAATGTGTGGTCACCAACATGCCACACACTTTTTTTCAAAGACTCGGCGTACATCACTTTCAAGAACTTTAAAAACTCTGCAAGAACTTTAAACTCTGCTTACCTGACAGCAAGTCAGGAGAACAGTTGATGACGGTGGTTCCCGGTTTTAGCCAGCTCACAGGAACACTGTCAGGTTTCGGACTGCCAGCTACCACCACATCTGCACGATGAAGCTATGAATAGCCCAAAATCCACGTCACCCCCAAGAAAAAGAAAAAAAAAAAAAAAGTATTTAATCTTAGAAGTACATTCTTGAATATGCAAATTATTTTCAGATTATATAAGCAATAATATTTTGAACAGAGTTTTTGTAAACAAAATCCAAACTGATGACTGCATTCTTACCACACATTATATTTACGAACATTAGCATTTGACACTGAAAGAGTAAAAAGCCCCTGTAAAACAAGGAAGTAGAGTCAGAGACAGCACCAATAACATTTTATTTATATTACATAATATAAATATATTATATAATATATAATTATATTATATATAATATTATATATTTTCAACAAACAAGCCATATAATTGTTCAAAGTACTGCCCAATAAAGTAAACTTGGAGAGACTTAAGAAAAAACAACCGAAAGACAGTGAGTAGGTAATTACAAAAAGTACAATCAGCTTATCTGAAAGAAAAAAACCTGGACAGCTTTGAGAAATGCAAGATGACCTGATCTGCAAACATCAATGCCTTTGAAGAATACCAATTAAAGGTTCTTTTTGCTTCTCAGCTCATGCTTGCTAATCAGTGTCTGTGATTTAGTTCAACCTTACAGATGTCGGAGCAAAAACGCTTACTTAAAAATTCTTATAATCAAAGAGATAAGTGTCTGTCTTTCCTCCCTATTCTGAAACAGGGCTCTGTAACAATTATTGGAATCAACATGAGATAAAGGATAGCAGCAGAGGCAGACGTATAAAGATCCACTCAAACAGGAAATACGGGCACACCACTGACCCAAAAAATTGTATCAGAGAGACAGTAATTTTGGAAATTTTTGGAAAAATGTAAATAAATGCCAGCTGTCGCAATCTGCACAAACCTCTCCGTGAACTGATTTGTGACCGACAAGCGTTCCAGCTTCTTTTTTGGCCAAAAGTGCTCTGATGCAACTCTGCCCAGCACTCCTGCCAAGAAAGAAAAGCTACAAATTCTATCAGGATAGCACGTTTTTGGCACAGCTGAGCATCCAGGAGGGGAACTGCGGCAGAAAAGGCAGAAAGCTAAGAAAGCTCCACCTCCTTAGAGGACACACGAATGGTCTAACCCTCCTCAGAGATTCACACGTGGAAACTTAGCCAAACGTGTGGGAGAAGGCTTACTTGCTTGACAGATGACTAATGCTACAAGCCAATTCAGGCTTCAACTTGCAGTCCTATGATTGCCTGCAAACGTACAGTCTTAACAGCCTTATCCAAATTGTCTACACTTCTGTGTCTGCTGCAAGTATCAGCTTACATGCCACTCCTAGATCACATAAGTAGTAATGCTTGACCAGTGTCAAGTCAAATGATACTGTGGAAGTTGCAAGCAAATTTGGATAAAATGACACTGTACAATACTCTTGTGTAAAGAGAGTACAAGAAGCAAACCTCTCCCACAAAAGAAGGCAGCCGCTGCCATAACATCAACACAGAGAAAAGCTGTGATTATCTCCAAGTACACGTATCCAGTATTTTTGTTATGAAAATGTAATTCATATTCCAGCAGTTATAATTAATATACTGATGGTCAGGAACATCATTCCATGCAAAGCCTCTGGGACAGGGATTCTGAGCTTCGTACACTGCTTCACATCATGAAGCTATGAACCAGCTGAGAGCTGTATGCAACAAGAGATAATCTTGATAAATTTTCAGACAACATATATCAGATCAACTCTATCGTAAGTAACTATAGTGACAGAAAACAACTGACCAAACATTCATTTCTATGACAACATTTTGAACATAATGATTTGTAAACAGCTGAACACAATCAGTTTTGTAGACAATGTTAACACAATGGATGGATATGACCAACTCCAGCCATAAGTGCACTGAAAAAAATAGACAAACCCTTCAACTCATTGCCCTACCCTACTGCCTCCATGAAAATTTTTTTATCACAGGGCACAGAACAGTTGTCCTACTGGCTGAGAATGTACTAAGCTCAGAGGCCTCCTCCCACCATTTCCTTTTCATAGAATCATAAAATCATTTGTGTTGGAAGGGACCCCAAAAAGCCATCTAGTCCAACTCCCCTGCAACGAACAGAGATACTTACAGCTCGATCAGGTTTCCCAGAGAGCCGTCCAGCCTGACTTTTTCCTCATTTCAAAAAATAAGCACATATAAAGAAGAGAAAAATAAAGTAGAAATATAAATTCAACTCTCCTGCTATAAGCAAGTATTTTTATGTGCAGCAGTTGGAGAATCTATGAAGTATATATAAAAAACACTTTATGGATTTTTTTTCCTCCCTTGATGATTTTTTAAAAAAATGACATCCAGAAACTTGTTTGAGTGGGAGAATGAATCCACTGGAAGTGAAACAGTTGCTTTGAGAATTTTGGGTGTCCTTGGAAGAGATTCATCTCCATTGGGGCAATTCAGTTTCCCTTAAAAGAAGTCATGTCCCTGCCCCACCTGTTTTTTTGTTGGGTTTTTTTTTTCCTTTTTGCCATAACCTATTCTTTTGACTGCTCATAAATCACTACAGCCTTGGGAGGCATGTGTAGGCTTTATCTTCTAAATCAGAAATAAATCACAGACATTAGAGATGGAAAAGACCTATGAAATCATCACATCCAACCTCCCTCGCAAACATGCTGCACAGTCTCCAGACAGAGGATGCATCTGATCGGAACCAGATGCGTCAGGCAACTGTTGCCAGGAGGCTGAGGAGCTATTGACAGGTGGCCGCAGGGTGACCCGTTAGGCTGTGCTGCTGGTGGAAGTGCTGTGTCCCAGCCCATAGCGAGCAGAACCAGCAACAGCATCACACAAAACCATCTGCAATGTGCTGGGTGATAGGTTGGAGACAGAGTAAGGCATTACTTGAGTAGCGTCTTGCCTTCTCACCAGTAAATATTGTTTCAGTTGGAAAGAGCCATGCCAACAAATAATCTGAAACCTTACCTCATAACAAAATACAGCTCTCTCCACCAAGATTTAAGTAGAAGCAGATTAAGAAGAACCACCCATTCCCAAGATAGATCACCGAATGTTAAAACAACAATGCAGACACTCAAGCCAAGTAGTTAATGATAATGATATAGAGTAACTGTACATTCCAGATAACTGAAAGACTATTTTGTCATCAAGTCTGCACAAACATTTTGTTTTTAACTTTTAAATAATTGCAATGATCCCATAAAATGATCCACTGTGCCTTACTCACTGCTCTCTGTCTTGCTCACAATGCCAACGCGCAGTCTCTACCTGTGAGTATGACACAGGAATTGAAAATGAATGTAGGAAAAGCTCAAGGGAATAAAAGGCTACAAACTATTTAGCCTTGTTGCCAAACATTCCATTTCTCAGCTTCCACGACTGACCTCTGCAGACACCCAGGCTGCAGCTGGAGGTACTAACTGGTACACAGTAACACCCACTCCCTTCTTGCCCTTCAGTCCCCCTGCTGGGCACCTCTACTGCAGGACGAATTCTCTTCCTGTGAAGCATACTGTAGCATACTGCTATGGTGCATGCAAAGTTATGAAACAGAAAAACCCACTACACCTACAGCAATGTCATTAGAAACTCTGTGCAGCCTCTCATTCCTCTCCTTTCACAGGATCTGTACAGCCATTCTCACATTCTGTCATTTTGCTCATGTCTAGCAGCATGAAATGCATTTTTCTGCTGCTACCAAGGCTCTTCGTTTTATCAAAACAGTGAAAATAGGAAAGTGAATGACTAAGAGATGTCAAAAAACCTGAAGTGCTGGATCCAAGAAAAAGTGGACTGCAGTCAACTGAGTTTCTTCCCAAACATGAGAAAGAAATTCCTATTCATTTACTCTGGCTGAACACTGTTTTACTTCTCACCCAATCTTTTATAAACAAGTGCTCAATTCCTCATTGTGCCGATATACGGATTTTCAGTTCTTTAACAAGAAAACTGTAGGATAGTGACTGTCTTAAAATACGTGTAATATGGTTCGCACACAGGCCATGTGCAAGATTGCATGTTGAAATCATGACTTAACTGAAATCCAATCTCCTTACAGGTACTAAGTACTATCCATGTTTTGTCAAGAATATAAGCTATACTGTAGAGTTGGATCTATTTGGTAACCTCCTCTCTAACTAGAGAGATATCCAAGTTCTAACACAAGGAAGGATTAAGAACATCAGTTCTTTTTTTTTTTTTTTTTTTTTTTTTTGCCAGAAACAGCGAATCAACTCCTGTTTGTTATTTAAAAATGGAACTACCAAGTAAGATGTTCCTGAAAACATGTCACTAGATCATTCTTCAGGCTCTCTGCAGCAATTGTGCTTTGAAGAGTTATCTATGCAAATCTCAGCAGAAGGATAACATCTTATCTATATCCCCCCAAATGCTCAATTCTACTAAAAGGTAACATAATACCTGCTTCAAAAATGTATTACATCATTAGGTTTGGGATTTGTGATTCAGTGCAAATGAGCACTGTCAACAGACTAAGACACAAAAGACATCAGCCTTAAACTCCCTTCTTCTGCTGCTGGTATGTGCTGCAAAACAAGTGCAACTCAATGATAAGTTCATACTCTTCATATGTTCACGTCTCATTTTGAGAGTGAAATTATTATGATGTATGATAGTGTAATAAACAGCACAAAGAATGCTAGAAGTGTAACTTTCAGAGGAAGGAGCAGAAGTGTATAACCATGCCTGAAGTCACTGTATTGTGGAGAAAAACAAAATGTGAATGAATTTTTCCAAGTCCTGGAAAAATGCCTGAATCAACTAATTCATTAGCTCACTTGAAATTCTTGAAATTTACTGTGTCCAGTTCTGGGCCCCTCACTGCAGGAAAGACATTGAGGCCCTGGATCGTGTTTAAAGAAGGGCAACCAAACTGGTAAGGGGTCTGGAGCACAGGCCTTATGAGGAGCGGCTGAGGGAGCTGGGATTGTTCAGTCTGGAGAAGAGGAGGCTCAGGGGAGACCTTATTGCTCTCTATAACTACCTGAAGGGAGGTTGTAGTGAGCTGGGGGTCGGCCTCTTCTCTCATGTAACTGGTGATAGGACTAGAGGGAACGGCTTCAAGCTGTGCCAGGGAAGATTCAGGCTGGATATTAGGAAATACTACTTCTCTGAAAGAGTGGTCAGGCACTGGAATGGGCTGCCCAGGGAGGTGGTGGAGTCACCAACCCTGGAGGTGTTCAAGGAACGTTTGGATGTTGTGTTGAGGGATATGGTTTAGCGAGAACCATTGGTGATAGGTGGATGGTTGGACTGGATGATCTTATAGGTCTTTTCCAACCTTAGTGATTCTGTGATTCAAATTAAAAAAAATCACAAGAGGAGAAACCTTGTGAGCCTTTAAACTGCTTTTGCTTAATCAGTGCATCAGAGTAAGTGAAAATAAACTCTTATCATCAGCTATGATGTTATCTAGTGGTGTCATACCACAAACACAGGTTGCCACAAGGCAGCAGAGCCTAGCTGCTGCATAAGAGGTCGGTGCTTGGTTTTTGACTGTCAGTCTATAAGGAGTGCTATTCAGGACAACCTTCTGTGCACACATTCAACACAGCCTACAACCCAGAGTTAACTACAAGAGTCAGGATGAGCAGTGCTCAGAGTTATTGGTGACTCTGTAAGCTTACAGATGAAGAAGAGGAAGGTAAGTTTCCCCAGAGCATTGCTAATGAGTTCTCCAGGCAAAGCAGAATCTCCTTTGCTGCCAAAAGTTAAAATGAACTCAGGAAGACTGATGTGCAGAGCCTCCAGATTCCTCCTTCTTCGGCCTCATACTCTGTTTCCCATCAGTGACTTGATGTGAGAGGTAAGCTATGGGGAATGCCAAACAGCAAGGCTTGATGATGGGAAAGCATCTGGAGGGGAGGAAACATATCTTTCTCCAGCAGGCAGACTGCACAGAAACTCTTACCAGGTCTGAGCCCTTTGTTGTAACCCAGCAGAAATACTTCTGGTACCCCAACACCTCCCCATCGAGCCCAAAGCAGTCCTCAAACCCAATAAAAATGACAGAGATCATCGCACTTCCATCTTGGAGAGGAGTGTGCATTTCCTAAGCCTTGTCAATCACTCGAAGCACGGAAACGAGACAAGCCTAACAAAAACATCAGCAGCTGTGAAAACATGGTGTTGCCAAAAGACTTTCAAACTGTCACAGCTGCCTACGGGTGTTTCCTCCTCTTGTCCTTGGGCTCCAGCCCAGGGGCCGGACATCATCACATTGAGTTGGCTGCCACCGTGCGGCCTGCACTGTGCAGTGCGAGGTGATAGTCACCACGTGGAGCAGGGACCTCTGCATGACAAGGCACGGCGCACCCCCAGTTGCGGCAAAACTTTGGATTGTGGGACAAAATGAGAAAAATCAGCAGGAATTCATATCAATATATAAATTGCTGATAAAAGCTCTGCAAAAAGCAACCAGCAGTGTAAGGTGCATGAAATCCTTTTAATTTAGATCTGCAAACTTCTCAAATCCTCTTACAATTCTCCTCAAAGATGAAGAGAAGATCCTGAAACCCCTTGCCACAAAAGAAGCAGCATTTACAAATCTGAAACCTGACAATTCAGTGCAAGTGATTTCATGTAGATGACAAAGATACCAGGCAGACACCAGCGACAGGACAAGAGCTAATGGCCTCCAACAGGGCTAGGGGAGGTACAGGTTGGAAAAAATTTCTTCTCAGAAAGAGTAGTGAGGTATTGGAATAGGCTGTCCAGGGAGGTGGTGGAATCATCAACCCCAGAGGTGTTCAAAAAAGATGTGAATGTAGCAGTGAGAGACACTTATTGTAGATGGTGGTGAAGGGCTGCTGATTGGACTGGGTGATCTTAGTAGTATTTTCTATCCTTAATGATTGTATGGTTCTGTGATTCTCTCTTGCAGGGACAGAAGGAAAAAGGGAGATCTGCACACATTTGTTTCAAGCTGTAACTTTGCTTTCTTCCTCTCACAGCTACCAGAGCAAAATAAAAAGATTACAGCAGCTGCTATACACACACACACACACACACACATATATATATATATGCATGTATATATTCTAGTACAAGTGCCTGTCTGTCAGAGTATTGTTTATGAGCAAGCAGGGAGAAACCATCCTAGCCCATGTGAGCTGGCTGCCAGCACACTCCAGTGCTGCACCAGCATCACAGCAGAGGAAAATCACCTCCTTGGGGAGCTTGTATAGCTCAGTATCTGAGGGATGCCAGAGGAAAGGTCTCACCTTGCTCTGCAGCCCGGGTGACTTCCAGTGGCAGCTGGCAGTGATAGCTCCCCGTCTCTGCAGCAGGCACTGCAAGGAGGACCCCAAGGCCCCATTGATACCCACCAGCAGTACTGTCTTCCCATCTGCAGGAACAAACATGAGGTGTTACAGCATGCAGCTGGCACCAAGCCCCACAAACCCACGTGCAGCATTCAACTGATGCCCCCAGGACCAGCCAGTAAACCACATCCCCACACAGCAGCTCCATGCTCCACCTCAACCACAACATCAAAGGCAACTTAAGCCCATGGAGCAACACAAACCACAGGTTAAGTTGTTTCCTTGGGACTCTCCAATTCCAGTAAGCAAATATTGCTCTTCTGGTGCACTGGTATTTTGTTTTCAAATATCCTTCCGCTCATATTTGTTACGAAGTACACTTGACCACATGTTTACAGTTCTGTTATATAAAACCTTGTCTCAACAATGCTGAATTGCCATGAGAAGCTATTTCTGAAACACTGCTTTGAACCAACATCGTCTTCACAAGCTGCAAAGCCACCAGTTTAAATCTGCCACTTCATGGCTAGCACTTACACTATGCAACCCAAAACAAAGGAGCTACTCAGCAGCTATTCACAGACAGACCTGGATTTCTTCAAATGCTCACACTAATAAAAACTGGCACATAAAATCCCTGGTAATGTTTACATCCAAAATATTTTAGGTTTTTGAAGACTCAGATGTCTCAGTTGGCTTCAGTGAGATTGAATGTAATGCAGGTGGCAGGTAATCTTAGCCTAATTTTCCTGAACCGTACAACCAAGACCTATTTCTACAAACATTACACACAGATATCTCTGAGGTTCTTCACTGGCAGGAAACAGATATGTTCCAGGTGGGAAAACAAAACAAATCAGAAAATAAAACATGGTGAGAGTGCTAAGATTTTAGCTACATTAGAATTAATACTGTACTCATGATAGGACAACTCACCCAGATCTTCAAGAAGCTCCATCACAGCACCAGCAGCAGGAGAAACCAAGTAGTCAGAGCCTTCTCCACGTACCAAGCGTCCCAGGTTTACATCAGATAACCTGCAGTGGAAAAATATAGTAATAAAAAAACTTCATGTGATGTAAATCCTCCGTAAAGCCTTAAAGCCTGTAACACGACTAATCCCAAGAGCAAACACATCTTATAAAAGTAAATCATTCAACAGTCATGTTCCGTGGCTAATTTGCACCATCCTACATGCCTATTAGACAGATGCTGAGCTTCAAGAGAGATCAGAAAGTAGCCTGAGAGTGGGAACAAGAAACACGAGTGCACCACACGCAGACAGCTCTCTGCTTTGTGGAAGGTTAGATGTGGCATGCAGGGCCAAAAAACCAGATCAGCCCTGCTGGAGCTAAGCTGAGTCAGAGTAATGCATCCTTCTGGGATGACACAAGCTGCTGAGAAGGCAGAAGGCATTTCTGCACAAGTTTTCCTGTAAACCTCCAGCACTCCAGACAATGGAAAGTCAACTAATTTGCAAGATGCTCAGATTTTTTCCAAAATGGTGACCCAGAAATCTACATATCTCCAGAAAGCAGCGCAACTCAAAACTGACTGGAAAGTTGTGCTAGTGGGTCCAAACTATGACAGCGTGCTCTCCCACCAGGAGAAAGTGATGTAAAGAAGTTAAAACCTCCCATGCAACTTCTTCCGTCAGTCCCTCTTGCAAACATTTTTGGATTTGTGCTCAGGACAACTGTGTTACTATCATTTGCATTCCTCAAGTACTGAAGTACCTTAACTAAGTAATATCTGTATACAAAAAAAAACCCCACTTTTTGTTTGTTTCTTTCTTTCTTTGAGAAGATAATGTCCTGAATGTATAGCATATAAAGATATAAAAGATAACAATCAGTGTGACTTCAGAAAAAGACTTCAGAATTGCATCTTTTATCACCACTCAATAACGTGCTGGACACTGACTGAGGAATCCATTAGTGAAATGTGTTGGGGAAAATTGATTTTTACAAAGACATCAGCCCCTCAGTGGTTCACTTACCCATCCACATCCTTCTCAGGTTTCACAGCATTTAATATCTTACTGCTATACAAGCTTTCTGGGAGGTCAAGGGCAAGGCCCTGCACATTAGTATCTTCGTTAAGCCTCAAGATTTCATTGACAATCTAGGAAGTTAACAAAAAGCAATAAGGATCAGAATAACAGACAACAGAAGAATCTAATTACAAAGGGATAAAACCTATTTTTAATAACGTGTTTATGGCTACTTTTGCTTCCCCTACATATTACAGAAACTTCTAAATGAAAAAAGCAATAACCTGTTGTTCTACATTTTCATGGTTTACCATATTAAGCCACCCTGACTCTATTGCAAGCATTTTACAAAGCCAACATATTATGTGACATTAAGCTGCCAACAACATTTTGTCCTTCACCACTAAAAACCTCACAAAAAGCTCAACACTGTAATGGCTTCAGAGGATGCTTTTAGAAATAAGACTTCTTGATTAAAACAAAGTTCAAAATAGGACCAGTTTATGTCCCAACAAAGACCATGTATGAAAAGCTGTCACATTAAAAGAACAATTCTATGAACAGAAGAGCAAAAAGAAAATTCATTTTATTACAACAGCATATATTGTTACTGACTTTCCTCAGCAAAAACACCCTGATCCTAAGACCTGACATCATTCTTACAAAGAATGGTCATTTTGAAAAGGCACTGCACAAATAATTCTGAACTCCAGGTACTGAACCAGATGCGAGTTCAAACCTTTCATAGTTGGCCAAATTCAACATCTGAGTCTGCATTAACTGCCCTAGATTGCTTCATATTATGTGCTGAACAGGGTAGTTGGTCTAGATGATCTTCAAGGGTCCCTTCCAACCCCTTCAATTCTGTGATATCTAAAGTACAATATTGATTCCTAGTGATACGTGTTGTTCTGCAGTGGTCAGATGGCAAAAGCATTGTCACAGCTGCTTCCTGAGATGTTACTCCAAAGCAACAGCAACTGCTGCTCCATACTCACTAAATTCCACCTATTTCCCACCATTATTGAACAGATAGCCTCATAACAACGTCTATTTGATCTTCGTTTCAAAAGCCCAGCTTTCTTACATGGCTCTCTGACTATACATTATCCTCAAAACAATAACAGAAAGTGGAAAGTTCCTCTTAATATACGGGGAAGCCTCTTTTGAGATTATAGTGCAAGACAGTAATATTTTAAAAACAAAGTGTACCAAATACAAAACAGTACACAAAATCCACAGGCATACAGCATCATGAAATCTCCCAGGCACAAGGAGCCAGCTGGGAAACTACAGACTCCTTTGCTCTTCTTACTATCAGAGACCTCACGATTGTCTATTAATAGTTTGCTATACTGAGAACATACTTGATGCAAGCACCGTACCTCCACGCTAATGCTTTAAAAGGCATTAGGAAGGGAGCTCTTGAGTGATTTGGGGTGGATGAATTTGTTTAATGCATACGTTAAGCATTTCAAGATCAATAAATAGGAAAAATATTTCAACTCTCTGTTACCACTCCAAGTCAGTTTAATCTTCCCGAAGTAAAACCTGGCAAGAATCAAGAGCTACATAAATAGATTTAAGGTCACAAGAGCAGCTGTAGGAGATAGGATATCACATATGAGCCATAGTCCAGAGCTGCCACCAATACAAAAGCCATCCAGACGCTACGAGAGGACGCTGCAGTTAATGACCAGACACAGAAACAGAACGTGACTGACTATTCTGCCTCAGTCTTCCATGGGACAGCAACTGTCCAAGAGTGACACTTGCTACTTAAGACAGTCACAGTTCTCATCTGAGTTAACAGAGATCCACTGGGGGTGCTAACCAATATCAACAATAAACACGAGTTTATGACAAAAACAAAAAAGGAAGAGTCCTCCATGTTACCTCATCTTTGCTGCTGTCTTCAGGGAGACAGATGTGAATCACACGTAGACCAACCTGCCAAAAGAAAACAAGATAATTACAAAAGGCAGGTAGCTCATGACTGACAGCAAGCATGTTGCCTAAAACTTACCTCTTCAGCAAAGTTCTTGTTTATTTCTTGAATCAAAGGAACATTACGTGCCTTGGGAAACAAAACAGAAACTAAGTAAATAATAAATTTACATTTGAGCAATGTCAGTGCACTAATACACAGGTCCAAGCAAGAAAAACAGTGAGAATATCTGTGTCCACTAGTGTAGTGAAAATGCTAAGTCACAGCCTGAAACAGTGATCGAGCACCTGGTGGGAAGGCAGATCCAACCCAGGGGAGCTCAGGTGCAAGCAATGACCAGAAGGGGCGGAGTCAGGATCCACCCATTCTCAGACCTCATTTAAGAGTTGGCAGTGGAAGCAAGGGCATCTCTTGCCACACCACACATTACAGTGAGTTCTTTCAAACAGAAGCAGACAATACCAGCTCCTCTTCCTAGTTGCTGTCAGACACTGCTCCAGAACAGAAGCATCCTGGACAGATGCTTCATCTGGGAGAAGCTCTATCTCACCCAGCAATCACCCTACTCTGAGGTCTCCACTACTATTTGCATTGTATTTATTAAGATGTTTCTTTTTTTTTTTTTTTTTGCTTATTACTTACTCTCAAATTTTAGGAGGTTTTTCACATCTTTGTATACTGCAACAATAAAACAGGATTTAATATTCAGAACCAGAAACTTCCTATTAACAGATCACCAAGACTTCCACCTCCATGAATACCAAGAGATTTGTTAAAAACAAACAAGCAAAACGTTTATTCTCAAAGCCAAATGATTACAAACAAAATCTATCTTCCAATTCAGACAACAGGACTGCAATAAACTATTTTTAAAGGGTTTATTACAATTCCATGTACACATTCTAAGTAGCTTTTTCCTCAAGATTTCCCATTGGAGTCAAGTCATTCATTTGGCACTGGTTTAACTTGCGACTGGTGTCACACAAAATGGTTTCGGTCCAAGTCTGTAATAATTCACTGACCCCCAAAAAAGGCTGAAAAATGAGAAAACAACAACAACAACAAAACCCAGCAGAATTTAAAATGGATAATGACATCCTCCACCTCCCTTCCTGAGCCTAGCACTGCCTGTATCCCTGGCACAACACTGCCACTCCTCTCCCACTCCCCAGACCTGGCACCTAGAGATGAGGAGCATTGCAGGGGCCACTGCATGGAGAACACAAGTGAACCTAATGCCAAGGCAAGGAAAGGATAGAGTGTGTTAAGGACAGTTCTCCAGCTGTTCCCTTATTCTGAACCTTGTGGAATTGCATTCCCACAACAGTGATCTGACCAACAGGACTGGGTGTTTGACTGTGATTCAGCCATCCCTGTCACATTATCATGAGAGCTCCCCCCATGCAGAAGTCCCTGCACCAGCCTGGTCCCACCACAACCTGTAGAGCATAGTGAGGCCAAGTTGCCAATCAACGTAGGCAGGGCAGAATCTGGCGGTGCACAGCTGACAGTGACAAGGCAACTGCTCCTGCATTGCACAGGATCCTGATGCCAGATATTATATTCACAGAACCACAGATTTGCAGGAGTTGGAAGGGACCTCAAGAGATCACTGAATCCAACGCCCCCTGCTAAAGCAGGTTCCCTACAATAGGTCACATAGGTACGTGTCCACATGGGTCTTGAATATCTCCATAGAAGGAGGCTCCACAACCCTGGGAAAGAGCTTCAATAAAACTAAGAAGTAGACACAAGTTTTTGTTATTCCCGTGGTACAGCCTCTACTCAGTCTCAAGGTGGATTACAAAAAATGCTGGTACTAATCACAAAGCCAATCAGGTCCAGGTGGCTTGAGGAAAAAAGAAGGCATCTAAAGGCACTTACAGAGTGGGTTCAGTGTGAAACTCCACATTCCCCTAGTGAATTGGCAGCACGCAGTACCAGCTGCAAACAACTGGATCAAGGGGTTGTCTTACTGCCATCTATGCTCCTCTGGCTGCAACGTGTCACTTGGACACAGCACAGACCTTAGTGCTCTGTCCACGTTCCCCAGTAAAGCAGAGCACTATTAGTAGACTAAAATAAACCCTCTTAGAGTACAAATACAGCAAATACATATATAGAGGGAACTCTACTTCAGCCACTGCAGCCAGGCTAGAGCTAGTGACTGTTAACTGGAGAACACCCGAGGGGTGAATTTCACCCAGAAGGACTGAGGACTCCACATGTTATACAGACCTCTCATAATGCAAATCAGGTGGGGTAAATGGGGACCACAAGAATGTATGTTTAAAGCACAGTCAGGATCCAAACCAAAACGCAGACCTCGATGCATCCTAAACTATAACATAAATGAGACGGAACTTCTCTCCTCGCACATTGCTCCATCCCACCTAACACTGTTGTCCCTTCCCAGGTGACAGCATAAAACACTCCTATGGCCAGTGCAGCCTGGAGAATAGTCTGTGGGGAAAGGGGACCCTCTTCTTCAGGTAACCTCAGTCCAGAGCAGCATGGATGAGTTTCAGCTCACTGTGCAACTGCACGGAGTCAAGGCAGGAGGGAGAAACTGAAAGCCACCGAGAGGAGGGTCACTGCTACTCTGTCAGCTCTTACACTGACAGCCATACAGAGGGCTATTTGAAAAGCAGTCAGGGAGGGAGTTTGTTCACTCAGCCTCTCCAGAATACCTATTGAAATAAAGTTGGGGTACCGTCTCTTAGATTCACTATTACTATTTCAAAAATATAGTTAGGTTTTACAATTAAAACCCACTGGATAGTATCACA
This sequence comes from Pavo muticus, assembly GCA_016647715.1. NCBI lineage: Eukaryota > Metazoa > Chordata > Aves > Galliformes > Phasianidae > Pavo > Pavo muticus. The sequence goes on along the minus strand of JACDJE010000039.1, from coordinate 213,745 downwards.
GAATATCCTGAGTTTGAAAGGACCCACAAGGATCGCTGAGTCCAACCCTTGGCTCCACAGAGCATCACCCCAAATTAAACCCTATGTCTGAGAATGCTGTCCAAACATTCCTTGAACTCCAGCTGCTTGGGCTGTGCCCACTGCTCTGGGCAGCCTGTTTCATGCTCATCATCATCTGGTGAAGAACCATTCCCTAATCCCCACCTGCCCCTCCCCTGACACGTCTCCATGCTGTTCCCTCGGGCCCTGTCGCTGTCACAGAGCAGAGCTCAGCGCTGCCCCTCTGCTCCCCTCACAAAGAGCTGTAGCCGCTATGAGGCCTCCCCTCAGATCCTCTGCTCCGGCCACAGACATAGAAGGGCAGGAAGAAGGAGGGCTTTCCCCTGCCCAGGCAGAGTTATGTCAGGAGAGAATAGTCAAGAGAGACCCTGGTTTTCATTCCTATCAGCACTATTTGCAGGACTGCAACAGCTTCAAGCAAAATAAATATTGAGAAATACTGCTTTGACTTTAAAACCATCCTATCAATTCACTTAGACAATGCGAGAGAAAGCGCTTGCTGTCTTGAACTCCAAGCTGATGGGGTTACCTGCTGCCACCATTTTGCTTAAAAACAGAGTTACTTCCTGCATCACGCATCTCTGAAGTTTCAAACAGGAAACAGCACCAAAAGGAATCTGTTACCACTTGCCCCACGCAATTGGTTGTTACCTGAATAATGGCAAGCGTTGGCTCAAGCTGTGGGTGTTCTCTCTTCAGAGAGGCCAAAGATTTTCTCACATTCTCAGTGATTTTGCTGCAACACAACAACACAGGCACATCTCTAGCAAAAGAATCCAATTAAACATGAAACCTTTCTAACATCAGTCAGTGGAAGCCTCTGTTAGTCAGCAGTACCGTTGCTTGGGCAGATATGTTTTTAATCACCAGAATTACCATATATTGCAAAGGGCAGCATTCAACAGCCAGTTACAGAAAACCTAAACAGACTGAAATATCTTCCTTTTTCAGCTGTGTGCATCAGTGCTCCAACATACCCTAAACTTTACAGCCATGCTCTGTTCACCAGGTTTGTCTGACCCCACAGCAAGGAACCAGCACTCCACATCGTGTCGGGACCAGGTGAGGCTCTCCATGCCCTTGGCTCAGGGCTGAGGGAGCACAACTCCCCACACAACGCTGGCTGTGACATTGCCATTTTCTGGATGCTTCTCGGGGCTGCGGGCAGCTAGCAGACAGATGAGTTCTGTTTGCTGTGCCACTTCTTGGTAAAAACAGCAGAAGCCACAGCCAAGCACTGGGAAGGTTTTCTGGTAAACATCTCCGGGTGAGCTGCCGTGGATTCTGCTCCGTTTCCTTCTGCACATAGGGAGTGGCGACAGGACATGTTGTAGGGAATGGAAGATCCCCATTTGGCCCCCACTAGCCGGGAAGAGGCAGACTAGAGAGGCGTTTTACGACCTCATCCCTCCTTGCAGAAGCCAGACGCTAGCAAATTGCCCCAGCTGACCCTCAGCGGCCACATGGAGGAGAGGAGGGCTCACACATCCACGTGCACATCCACGTGCACATCCCCGTGCGCAGCCTCACCTGGACCACCCCGCAACCGCCCGAAACGCCCCAACACGAAACCCCCTCAGCCGAGACAACGCAACCCCGCCCCCCC